>CABFWO010002458.1:108873-121041 GCA_902155825.1 Timema genevievae
AACCCCCCCCCCCCCTGAAATTTTATGAACAAAATATATATGGCTTTATTTATGGTTCAAACAATATCGAAATTAAAATACAAGTACAATTTAGAAGGCTTTGCTACCATAAAAAGCACTTCAGAGAGCTTCTAGAGGTGTTTAATATTTGGAAATTTTCCTAGCCTTCAGCAGATAAGGGGTTATGTTGCCATAAAACACTTCAGATAGCTTCTAGAACTCTTTATCATTTAGAATTTTTTCTAGCTTCCGGCAATTAGGGGGATGTGCCCACCAAACCCCCCCTGAAATTATTAGCTGGCTACGGCCTTGAAACAAACGACCTCATTTTAGTCCAACGATACACAAAGACCACAATTCTACAAAGCAAGGGTAATAAGACTCACACCAGTGATCACACTGTCTAAGGCGCCAGTCTGGTAATATAATATATATTGCATATGACAGGAAAGTTGAGGTTTGGAAAACCAGATTAGTGTAATTAAAATGTTTTCCCCCCACTATACCTTAATGTAAATGTGGGTGCACTTCCTCTAAGTTTTACCTTCATCTTCCTTAGACCGATAACGTAAATATAAGGATAGCCCAAACGGTTAGTAAGACGTTCAAAGCAAACAAACACAAATGGACACAAACGATCTCGAACTAGCACGAATGAGCACTAAATAACACGAACATTCACAAACGAGTCATAACCAACTCGAATGAACACGGAACGAGAAGAGGGAGTTCGATCGAGTGCGAATGAAATTGTCAGATAAGGTTCTTCCTTTAACAGGCAGGCTAAAGTAACTTTAATAACTTGTTGCTAAGGTTATTTTTTTATGACAATCCGGCTATAGTAAATTTTAAAACTGTTAGATACAGGGGTGGACCAGTTTGATTTGGGACACCGCAACTACTTTAGGAGAAAATAAAGCGATCCATTCCATTTTAAAATATTGTTTTGATTAAATTTTAATCAAAAGTTCCAATGAGTAAATCTGAGAGTGCCCTGGATACATCATTTGTGAAGATATACGAAGGTATTAAATGTAAAACCATTTCGTTTGTGGTTTCTTGATGTTGTTTATAAACAATTTCTTAACCAAACGTAAAATAATTTTAGTGAATACCGACGGTTGATAGCTTTATAATACAAACAACAGAGGATGGAGGATCATCTTACAGACTTAAATATTTCAAAAATAGATTTCCAACTATAGTTCAGCAATTTAGAAGCATTTTGGTTCATATTATTAAAAAGTAGAAGCTGATTTTTTTTACGTGTACTGAATAGCGACGTACTAATCGATAATGTAGCTTAAATTGCTTAGGTATTAAATTTACTATTATTATTATTTAGCACCGCGTCTTACTACCCGTTCGGGTTATACGCTTAAGTACTAATTACGATAATGGATTAAGAATTGGGAAGGTTGAATTTAAAGGAAGTGAACCCGCGTTTGTCGTGGAGGGAGAGTGGGAAAACCATTTAGGAAAAATCACCCCCAGTTCACCCGACCGAGATTCGAACCTCGATCTCCCCGTCCTCGGCAGATCGAGCTCAACACGACTAGCGCGTTAGCCAACTACGCCACCGAGGCGGGTAAATTTACTATTAATGCAAATATAAATTCTTAACTTAAGTCCTAGCTAGGTATTTCAGATCACACTGAAACATAGTTTCAGGGGTATTTATGAATTCAAGCTTAAAGAGCCGCCAGACTTGTAAAGTCTGTTCAGCGTAGGAATTGTTTTCTGAAAGGCCTTTTTCCCTACTAGAAATCTATTATATAGTAGGATATTGGTAGGAAAAAAAGACCTTTCAGAGAGTAATTCATACCGTGAATGGAGTATAGTCCCGGGCCGCTTTGAGCATGCCAGTCCACCCCTGGCTAGATAATATTATTTTTCTCACCATCCGATTATAGTGACGTTCAGACCAATTAAACAAAGTTATTTATATATGACAATCTGGCAATTAGAAACCTCCATTAAGGTTCTCAATTAGCAGAATTACTACGTTTAGAACCCGCCTTGGTGGCGTAGTTAGCTAACGCGCTGATATCATGTTGAGCTAGACTGCCAAGGATGGGGAGATCGAGGTTCGAATCTCGGTCGGGTGAACTAGGGGGTGGTTTTCCACTCTACCCCCCACTCAAATGCAGGTTCACTTCCTCTAAAATTCAACCTTCCTGATTCCTAATCCATAAGCTTAATTAGTACTTAAGCGTATAACCCGAATGGGTAGTAAGACGCGGTGCTAAATAAATACTACGTCTAGGCCTCCCCACTTACCTTGACAAAGCTGTGATACTGACGCCTGGTGTCAATCTCTCTTATGATAAGAACTATCGGCCCCAGAATGAGCATCGTGGCCCCTACAGTGATCATGAGCACCGAGGAAGGTTTGTAGATCGGCTTCTTGGAGGGATGTGTTGTCGAGTTTCCCTGTGGCAGTGTCTGCGTTGAGTTGGCGCTAGTGTCACTATAGTTGTCTGCTGTATCGTTGAGAGAGGGTGTGGGGTTGACCATTGTGGTGTTAAGGGGTGGGGTGGCTTCAGGGGTGAAGCTGGACATCCCCATGTGGAGGAGCAGGGCCCCGACAACGCACCACACTCCAAGTTGCACCCCTATCACGAAGCGCGCGGGCCACCCGGAGTTCACCGGCGGGGCCATGTCTTAATTCGTCGCGTGCGGAGGCCGGCGACGGTGGCTCGCTCAGTCCCAACCTGAGGAAAAAATGGCAACTGTTAATTTGATCAAAAGTTTACAGTATTTTGTTTATCTTAATCTTATAAGAGACACATTACCCACTGTGAACGGGAAACCACAATTTACCACTGATAGATTTTTTTTCGACCTGGCCGTGAATTGAATTCAGCACCCTTAGTCCAATATGAGGTTTACAGTTAATGTTTCACTTTATAGGCACTTGAAAGCCTTTTATTTTTGTATAATAAAAGGTAAAAGAACTTTCTAAACAAAAATATGTATCACCTCATTATTTAAAAACTAACTTACTTTAAGCTAGCAACACTTAATATTAAAACATCCAGAGCACTACTCTCGCAGTAGATTAGACTGCAGATGACAGGGAGATCAAGGTTCACATCTCGGTCGGGTGTAATGAGGGGGTTGACCTGGTGGTCTAGGGGTAAGGTGTAGGACTTCGGTGCTGAGGGTCCGGGGTTCAATCCCCAGTCCCAGCACAGATTTATCTGATTGCCAAACCCTTCCCTCACCTCTGACAAGACGTGTATTAATCACAACTTGTGAATGTGTGGAATGCCAATGAATGTGTGGAATGCCAGGCCTCCACCGTGGTTCGGATCCCACGTTAAACTGTAGGTCCTCCATTTAATCTCACAATTACCCTACCATAACACATTAGCGTGAGTGCTTATAACCCGAACGGGTAGTAAGACGCGGTGCTAATAATAATAATAATAATAATAATAATAATAATAATAATAATAATCACTATGAACGTGAACAAAACCTGATGGTTTATATTAAAGTATGCTGTGGCTGTAGTAAACCCCTAGAATTTCGAGCGTTCTAAACGGTTGGGCTGTTATAATTTACCACTTTAGTTTCAACCTAAGCCTTTACTTAAACTGGAATGTGTTCGATTGGGGCAGCTTTACTCCTCGTTCTCTTTGGTTAAAGACTTAATCCGTACATGTAGGAACTATTTAACATTCACTGGGTAACACACACTTTTCTCCACCGAATTCATCAGACACTGACGATTCATTTCACTATTATTGATGAAAGATGGTAGGCTTAGAACAAATACAAAATGACTCTTATTTTAGATTATTAATATTGTGTTGGTGTTCCCTCACCCCCTAACCACCCGTTAGAGTTGGATGCGCATTTAATTAACTATGGCAATGGGGTAGGGATGATAAAGGTAGCATTTTAGAGGAAAATTTACTCACAGGGGCGGAGAGGAAAAGTGGGAAACCATTTAGAAAACCTCCTCCTCGGCACACCCAGCTTGGATTCAAACCTTTAACTTCCTGTCATCGGAAAGCCACTGAGTCGGATTATCAAAGTTATTGTTAGAAAACTATCTATAAAAGCAGACCATACTATTTTACGTATTAAGATATACAGATATTGTTAGCAAGGGTTTTAAGTATCCAACTACTTTATTTTGATAGCCCCACTGTTTGTATATTTTTCTATTGTTTGACGAGTATTATTAATTCTATACTTCATTTTCATTCCTCTATGTTATATCTTTGAATAGTGCTCCTTTTATCTAGGTTCTCTATGCCTCGAAATTGAATTGTTTGTTGTTTTGTTTTGTGATTCTGATTGTTATTGTTGAGGTTTAGTTCTGTTTGTTTGGTTTTGTCATATATTACCTTAACCTTCCCCATTCTTGGAGGCAACAAGACCATACCTGGACCACTATATATCTATTGTTTTCCCGCCAAGTGTCGCTGGCGTGGTGTTTTTAGCTTTGTTGATTTAATTGTGCCGTGCACGGAGACTCGATCGAGACAGAAGTGATAAGGTTCCGTGAACCTTCACCCGGAAGTGGTCTAGTTTTTATTCGTGTGTGTTATTGAAGAGGACTGCGCCAAGACACTACCAGTCATACCACATAAAGTGAAGGTGAGTTGCCTCTATCCATTTCCTTTCCACCATACAGTCCATTTGTCCGTGTTCGTAACACTGGTCCTCCAGAGGCTTCTTTCGTTTTCATTCCTTGTAAATTATACTACACACCCACTCTACACTATCCATGAACTTGTCATTAATACAAAATACAAAATGCAAAATTAATACGAAAGAAGATAAGATTAGAATAAAACAACGGTGCGGTGGAGTTGATGAATGACTAAGGGGTCAGAAAAGGTGAAATAAAATATTAGGGCGCGAATTTTCTTGCCTCGCCGGCTAAGAAAATTTAGCCACACTAGGAATTTTTCACTTGTATTTCATGCTGTTATAAACTCGTCTTCATGGCGCCTTTAATATGTGATTACGGTTATTATCATTATGTATAATTAATAATAAACCAGACTTTTAAATACAATCGAAATTAAAAATGAGGCTTAGTTTTGAAATTGGCAAAAGTAAAAATTAAAAGCTAAAGCATTCCAAAAACTATACCTCAGTTTTAGCTTATGTGGTGCTGACTGACAAATCACAGCTGACTTCTGACAGTCAACATTAAGGTATATACCTAAATTTTGACTGTCAGAAGTGACAGCTGCTAAAGACAGGTTTTTTGCAGATCATATGGTTCGGCGTAGGGATACATAATTTGGTCTGGTAGCTTTTCAAAGCCGTCAGAAGTCAGCTGTGAGCTGTCAGTCAGCACCACATAAGCTAAAACTGAGGTATAATTTGTCTTTTTCCTGAATTGATAAAAAACCCATGATAGACAAGGATCTTAAATTGAAATAGCTGAATTTTAAGTTCCTTTGACTTAGTCACTTTCCTCCAGCAATCAAATTTTGACAATAGTAAAATAAGCTGAAACACCGGTTCTTCAAGAAATCAACTGAATACTGATACAGGTCCTGTGGCTGCAATAAATGATCATGTTCAAGATAACTAGTTTGTGAGGGGACCGCTTGCAGGAGTGCTTAGACTCATTGCAATCGTCCAGAAATCTCGCATTATTTAACAAGTGGTTTGTTATTTTAAAATTGGATTCACTCCCAAATGGAGGTTAAATACATCAACTTGTCCCTACCGGATTAAACATCTAACTCTTTTAGTTATTTGATTCTAAAAACTAACGAAACGATGAAGTTATCTCACTTTCAACGGTTCTTCACCCAAAATGTATCAGTTTTAAGATTATAAAGAGAGATATCGCCTTCCTTGAACAAACTAACTAATATTCTAACAGAGCCATAACATACGTTGAGTTGAGGATCTTTTTTAGGGGTGTTAATGTTTCAGAACTTCTATTCTGATCAGAAATGTTTGAGGATATTTTCTCTTAAAGTAGTGGCATCCTTAAGAGCATCTTAACTTGTCAGAACAAATAATCAGACTTAAGAAGTTCTATGAGTAATACTGTAGATAGAAAAAAAAGAAGAAAATAACATTGAAAGAAAACCTCTAAAGGAGTGACAAAATTTAATAAAATCATGAGTTTACTGGATATTTTTATTTATTTCATATTTTTCAGTGGTTCTTTATTCTCTCAACAAGACTCCCCACCCAACACCAACAGCAAAACTGGTTAATGCAGCAATCTTAACATTTTACAGTCCGTGCCTCATAAAAAAGGGAGCCCATGGCCGACAGCCCTGAGCAAAATCTGAAGTTTCTTGAGTTTGAAGTAATATTTCAACCAGGAAGTTAAAAAATATCGTCATATAGGGATATTGATAGATTAAAGTATAATATTGTTTTAAATGTTTGAGTTAAAGTTAATAATGCACACTAGTGATAATATAAAATCTGTGTTTAGAAATGGCAAAATAATGAAATTACTCTTGATGATTCAGAATATTCTAAGCAAACGTCACCTGCTTCGATGGCCGCGTGGTCTAAGGCGTCACTCTTGCAATAGACTGTACTACCAATGACAGGGAGGGGGTTTGAATCCTGGTCACGTGTACTGAGGGTGGTTTTCTCTCAAACTTTTCTATTTCCTTCCACGCAAATGTGGGTACACTTCCTCTAAATTCAACCTTCCTAATACCTAACTCACCAACTTAATTAGTACATATGGGTATAACCTAAACAGGATGTAAGACACAGTACAAAAAAAAACTTAGTCTGATTTGAATATTTCAATTATTTTGTTTCATGACATAATGGACAGTAAACAAAACAAATGGCTTCACAACTTATTAGGGTTACCAACCGTACTCTTTTAATAGTATATACCGGATGTTCATTTGAAAAGTTTCCACCAAAATATCTCGAAAACAACGCAATGCCGCAAAAAGTTGTTTGGTTCTGAGGGGGAAGTAATGTGTTAAGGCTGGTATGACCTTGGGTAGCGTTGCTAAGGTAACGTTAATGTCACTTTGATTTTTATTCAATTATACTCCCTATTTTTTATTACATATTCTTGTAGATCAATGTGTGCCATTTTCAAAATGGTGGTTTTAAGCTTTTTAAAGTAAAAGCTATCACGAGAAATGAGCCTCGCAAGATACTGAGTCACCAGCACCGGGTACGGCAGTAGAATTTGGCCTATTCAAACACAACCCAGGAAGGTACAAGTGTTTGTGTGTAAGATCGTAAACAAAACATTGCTTTTACTATCAATGCCAGTTACAAATCCATTCGATGTCTCGTTTGCTTTCTATTTTTTTTATTAAAACAGTTTTCAACCTACCTTCATATACATGAAGGTATAGTTCCTCAAAATGTTACCTTCTTTGTCGCTATCCAATTAGAATATTAAAATGCGTATAGTCCAGACTGATAGTAAGATGTGGTGAGGGAAAATAAACAGATTTTTTTTTAGTTGAATCGATCAATGTAACTCCTATTTTCCCGCCCCTAGCACCCAGAATGTACATAATCAGCCCGCAAGGGCGCCAAATAATTCCATTTAGGTTTAATTATATGTTCTGTGTATTGTTAGTTTCCGAGAGCCCTTCGGGACTGGTGTTTACTGTTCTTAAATGTGATTACTGTTTTTCAAGTAAAATATTAGATGTTTAACAAAACAAAATAAAACTCTTACAAACAAACAAACAATGTAACTCCTCAACATTACAAGTATATATATAGCCCTATTATTTTTGAACGCGTGTGTAGAGTGATATATTTTTAGTAATATTTCCGAGCTTATAGAATTATCGTTCCTAATATAAGACATGTCAGCCCTCACTTTTTTTTTCCACAACCCAAGATAAGAATAAATTTCCTTTCACAGAAACACTAAAGGTTCCGTTGGTGGTTGTTTATTGCTCTGGCATACAAAAACAAACTCTGTGAAAGAACTGGCCTTGATAAAGACTCACCAAATCAACCGGATTATGCTAGTTTTTTTTTTAAAGTGAAAGTGTAGCCCCTGATTTTTCATAAAAGAGAAGTAGTACAGAACTAACTTTTGGTGAAAGGCAGGGCTATCCTTAGGGGTGTGAAAATGGAGCGGCCACACAGGTGTCTTGAACTTGTTCAGGTGACAGAGGGAGAAACTATTTGGGGTGGAAAATGTTTGCTTGCGCACTCGTAGTAATAATAATAGTAATAATAATAGTAATAATAATAATAATAGTAGTAGTAGTAGTAGTAATAGTAATAATAGTAATAATAATAATAATAATAATAATAGTAATAATAATGATGATGATAATAATAGTAATAATGGTAATAATAGTAGTAATAATAATAATAGTAATAATAATAGTAGTAATAGTAGTAGTAGTAGTAGTAGTAGTAGTAGTAGTAGTAGTAGTAGTAATAGTAATAATAGTAATAATAATAACATTAAACGTGTAATGGTTTTAAATTAGATAAATAAACTTAGGAACTATGCTGAATATGCATCTTAAATAAATATAAATTAAGTGTGAGAAGGTTTTAAATAGTAATTTAAAGTTAAGAACTGTATAGGTGATCTAGGATATATTGTCAGGGTATAAAAACAAATTAAAACAGAATCATGCGGTTTTGTTTATTGAACCAGTGAAGCAAGTTACCCGTTTTAACTCCACCGATTTGCATTTGTCTGTCTGTGGTGGATATGTCTCACTATAACTTTTGAATGAATTAACCGATTTAATTCAAATTTGGCACAGTTGTTCTTTGTACCTTTATACACGGATCAATTTCGTTAGTGAAGAAAATCTCTAAAGAAGGGTCAGGGAGAAACTAGCCCATTGTATAAGAAAACTGCTTTTAACATTAATTATTTACTATATGTAGAGTATTTACCTTTTAGGGCATTTCTGTGATATCTGAAAATGGAAGGTAATAACATTAAACTAAATTTATTTTTTATAATATGTTTGGGGGAATGATTGGGGTGAGGCAGATAACTGGGGGCTCCCCAAATGAAGTTTGCCCAAAGCCACACGTCTACTAAGGTATATATAGATATAAGGTAGATATAGATGTATGACAGACACCAACTCGGTTTTTATAGTAAACAATATCATGGTAAAAGTGATTCATATTATGTTAAACACAATTAAGCATTTAAATAAATCAACTAAATTAATATTATTACTATTAGCACCGCGTCTTACTAACCGTTCGGGTTATATGCCTATGTACTAATTACACTAATGGGTTAGGGATGAGATAGGTGTAATTTAGAGGAAGTTCACCACATTTGCATGGAGAGCGTGGGAAACCATTTAGGAAAAAACCCTACACTTCACCCGACTGGGATCGAACTCTGATCTCACCGTCCTCGGCAGTCTAGTCTAGCACTAGAGTAACGCCATAGAACTTGTGACCACCGAGGCGGGTAGGGGGAGGGCTAAAGGAATCCTTTTTTACCTGATTTTCTGTTAATGATGCTGCACCTTTTTTTTCCTGTTGCTAATTTCCCAGTCGGCCTTCCTCGTTTTACTAAAACGACTTAATAGACTGATTGTTCCCAAATTTTTATTTCCAGAAACGTTATTATTAAACTATTTTTTTGTTTTGTTTACCAAATAGGAAACATTGTTTGTGAAATTAAGATAAATAAAGTTAATACTTAAAGTAATTTGTTCAATTTATTTTTAACGATCTCTACTTAAGTAAAATAATTCAATTTTTTTATGGTTTAATATATCACAGTAAACACACACACATGAGCGCTTTTTCCCTCCAGTTGATTAATTTAATATCCGTTTTATTCGTTAGTAAAACTAATTTTAAAACCCAACCAACTTTGGGAACATATTGCGAACGTGTTCGTGAACATGTTCTGTTCAAGTCTGAACTCTCGGCCACAGCGAACCGAACAGCGAACATGTTCGTGGAAATGTTCGTGTTCGTTGTTCTGCTCTAGTCTTGACGCGGCTTTAAAGAATTTTCAACGCTAAGGTAATATTTATTGACATATATGGTCATTTCTAATAAAATGAGTAAACATAATTCGATAAAACATAATTTTACGCATTGAAACACAAAAATATCACCTCACCCGTTCTAAATGTTAGAAATCCAAAAACATTATCTCACAAGTTCTAAATGTTAGAAATTCAAAAACATTATCTCACAAGTTCTAGATGTTAGAAATACAAAAATATAAACTAACACGTTCTAGATGTTAGAAATAAGAAAAACATCAACTCACCCGTTCTAGGTATTATAAATACAGAATCATTGACTTGTGTGTTTTAAACATAAGTTAATCCGTTTCAAGGCAACCAATGCAGGCAGGCAGACAACACGCGTCAGCCACACTCTCTCACGCTAGTAAACACACTATCCAGACAAACACAGAAGAGGAGGTGACTAAAAAAACTCTTATCAGGGGTGAGTGAGAGATAACGACTCACACAAAGATAGGTTTTAAAGTTATTTTAGTCCCGCTTCACCCTTCCCCCGTTTATAGCACAGTTTCTACTTGGGGTAAATAAATATCTGGAAGACTCTCTCTTGTATCAACGCGTAATTGACGTCAGATTCTGCCATGGAAGATATCTGAGGACACTCAAGTGGCTAATAAGATGACCGGGACTTTTATTATTATTTAATTATTAATCAGTGTGTATCATTATTTAGCTTTTTTTTATTATACGTGCTTTTATGGTACTTGTGTACTTTTCAGTGCTGGCCTGTTATAGGTCTTGCGACTGTTGGCCAGAATTATAATAAAGGAAATTATTATTATAATTATTAGTTTTTTCAACGCATCATTTTTAGACACACATGATACACTCACACGCGTTTTACAAACTAACTTAACTTAAGACCTCATTCTTGATGTTTGACAATATTGAAGTATTTTAACATATCAGTTATATATATATATATAAGTGTGTGTATGGTTTATGATCTTACCAATTAAATCAGGTCATTAGTAGTAAGTGTGCTAAACCTATCGATAGTAATAAAAATGTCAAAATGAGAAGAGTTCCTAGCACTCAATGAAACAACATACAATAATATTGCCTAGCACCTGTAAACTAGACTGTACCGGGTCAAGTGTGCTCGCTCCAGTCTGGCCACCTCTCATTACACCCAATGTGTTCTATTTTATATTTTAGTCGCTCGCCCAGTTTGGCCACCTCTCATTACAACCAATGTGTTCTATTTTATATTTTAGTCGCTCGCTCGCGCGCTCAGTATGGCCGCCCCCTAATACCTATCGAACGCCACTGTAAAATGATAGTTTCTTCCCCCCAAAGTATCTTATGGTGTGTAAAAGGTTTTTCATTACTTTTAAAACAGCCACCATACAAATATTGGCTTTCTCTCAAATTTGGAACGAAACTTATGACGTGGTACATTTGGAAACTTGTGAAACCGAGACATAATATTATTTTAATATTTTATAAAAAAATAACTGATTTAAAATTTTTTTGGTAGTTTAGATTGCTTTATACTAGATGCAACAGTGAATGTTATATGATATAGTATGCTTATTTCCTAGAAATAACGATGCTCATTTTTAAACTACAAAATGGCAACTCTACTTGGGTAAAAAGGACAGCGCTAACTGGGAAACCAATGGGTTGGAAAGAGACGATAATTGTCCATAAGAGCCTGTACAGCAATTTTACAGTGGAACGTCCTATAGATAGTAAATAATTGAATAGCAGGATAAACCTGTATGCAAACAAGAGTCACTTTCTTTTTTCGTTGTAGGCCTATCTACTCTAGAAACGCCGTCACTTGATAGTTGTTCTATTAATACCTTTTGTAAACCAAGTTGCATAATATTGTAGGAACAACATTAGCCGACAAATGCAAAAGTTACCAAGTTTACTTTAATGTATTCTTACGTCAAGTATTGTAATACAATCTGTGACTTATAATAGATAATTCCAATTATTTTTTGCGCTGCGTCTTACTACCCATTCGGGTTATACGCTTATATACTAATTAGGCTAATGATTTTTAAGGATTAGGTAGGTTATACTTAGACGAATTTACTTGCATTTGCGTGGACGGAGAGTGGAAAACCATTTTGGATAGACCATACCAATACACCTGATAGATGAGACTGCCGATGATGAGGAGATTGTGTGGTTCAATCCTGGTTGGGTGTACCGAGAATGATTTTTCCGAAATTGTTTC
>CABFWO010002459.1:0-25595 GCA_902155825.1 Timema genevievae
GAGAGGTGGCCAGACTGGAGCGAGCACTTGAGCGACTAGAATATAAAATATAACACAATGGTTGTAATGAGAGGTGGCCAGACTGGAGCGAGCATTCGAGTGACTAAAATATAAAATATAACACAATGGTTGTAATGAGAGGTGGCCAGACTGGAGCGAGCACTCGAGCGACTAGAATATTAAATAGAATACAATGGTTATAATGAGAGGTGGCCAGACTGGAGCTAGAGGTTGAGCCGGTACACTCTAGTTTACAGGCGCTAGTCAATATTATATATGTTGGTTCATTGAGTGCCAGGAAAACTTCTCATTTTGACATTTTTATTAATATCGATAGGTTTAACACACTTGCTACTAACGGCTTAGTTTAATTGGTAAGATGATAGACCGTGTATATATGTATATATATGTGTGTGTGTGTAAAACTTATATTTTAAAATAATTAAATATTATCAAAGTAGGCCTTTACAAATAAGAATCACCATTGGCGTGGAGAGAGTAGGAGAAAACCACAATAATAAATCTCTTGTCATAGACCACACCCAGTTCACTAAGCTAAGATTCGGAGCCTCCTTGTCAACAACTATCGAGAGCTATATCTGCTAATCATGCGTTCGCTCGCTAACATGCTCGCTAGTTTTGCCACCCAGACGCTTGCGCGCTCGCTCGTACGCTTGACGGTCTGGCCGAACCCTCTGGGATCTTATATTTTACCAATATAGGAAGTGTACCCACATTTGCGTGAACGGAGTGTGGAAAA
This sequence comes from Timema genevievae, assembly GCA_902155825.1. Classification (NCBI taxonomy): domain Eukaryota; kingdom Metazoa; phylum Arthropoda; class Insecta; order Phasmatodea; family Timematidae; genus Timema; species Timema genevievae. Next base: position 761 of record CABFWO010002459.1, read on the forward strand.
CCATTTTGGGAAAAACTTCCCCAACTGAGATTCGAACCTTGAACTCTCCGTCATCGGCAGTCTAGTCTACTGCGAGTGACGCCTTAAAGTAGACCATGCGGCCACCAAAGTGGGCGACGTGATGTTGGTTACCTTATATACAGTATCACATAATAAATCTAAACAGTATCAGATAAACTATCTAGCTCTAATGATGAAGTAAACATATTAAATTGTATACGTTTGGTGTCTTATAATAAAGAGCATTGGTATTCACATTATGGAAAAATACGCAAAGGTTCCTTACGGGTACGACAAATTTATAAACACATAAATTATATTCTACTCACTTAAATCTTAGTATTTAATACATTATTTTAAGTGCAATTATTTTAGATGTAGTTTATAGAATAAATAAACTTGCATTATGCATCAACAACTTTGGGCATACATAATTAAATTAAATAATATTTGGAGTGTGTGAGAACAGAACATGTTGAATACCACTGCTCTAGAGAGCTATGGCATTGATATTGTATATTTTATCGACGTTTCTAAAAGATAAAATTCAAGATGTTTTTAAATTTGCGTTGCGTTTATAGAACTCTATTTTAAGATGGAGATTATATTTGCCTCTTTAGGTGTCTGCAGAGATCTTCAACAACATCTTATAAGTATCAGCCACTACAATTGGTTGTGACGGGAGAAAGAAAGGGGAGAGGGGGTTACCTTTGTGAACAAAAGAGTATAAATTACTCATTCAGTACTAAACAGCAGGAGGCAGTAGCTATAGCCGATACGCCAGCTAAGAACCTTTACTGAAGGTTGAGTTATCTACATTTATTTATTTATAAGGAAAGATTTTTTTCTACGGCTCTCACTTTTAACATATGGAAGCTAAATTTACCAACATTCTAGTTTTAAGGTTAGTCTGGAGTAATCTTGTTAATATTAATTAAAGGGTTATTCATTAGGAATAGACATTGGAAAGGGTTTTTATTGATGAGTGGCTTTTAGACTTAGTACATCTTAGCTGAAAATAATTAATTTGTTTAACACCAGATACTGATCACACGATGCTATTTTCATGTTAAAGGGTGAAAATAGCAATGTTTCGATAAATTGACAACATGTGTAAGCTGTGTAGTCATAATTAATTATTTTACTATCAACTTTATAACCTCAACCTGTTACTGCCTGAGTTCGAACTAGTGACGTTTGCCAGACCAGTACCAGGATAAGGATTGTTGGATAGCAGGTTCGTAAAAGATGGTAGATGACAACGGGTTCATTTCTTTGAACGTTTATTATAAAACGAGTATGAACTATAAATATATATTTACCAGTTGTACAATTATTGCTATGTAATGTACAGTGAATATATAGACTGCTATCACTTATTATTAGTATTAATTATTATCGTAGCACCATGTCTTACTAACTGTTCCACTTAGTATCAAACACGTATATTCATATGACATTTTTGTGGAGTGATAGTGTAAATCGAGAAATATGTCACCCGGACGGGGATATTAACCCTGATGGTTAGGCTCTACGCGTTGAGCACTAACTGAGCTCTCCAGGATATCCTTCTCGTCAGTGATTCATTCAGTTTTTAGTTGAATAACACAATTACCCTAAATAGGTCAGTTAGTAGGGTGGTCTGTGCTTGAAATCACGTGTCCAAAATAGAAATGCTGTCAGGTTGTCATTTTTATACATGCCACCACTTTGTTTATAAAACTATAGCTTTTTTTTGTAAGCGTTTATATTTATTATTGAGAATGCTTAGTTTTATAACCATCAATATATATATATAGTATTCAAATGCTTAGCATTTTATCCGTATAGTGATAGCTCATTATTTAGGATAATATTTTTGTTATTAAAGTTTGTTTTATTAGTGAGAATTTTTAATTCTGTCTTTTCCATGTAGCCCAGGTATATCTGTATATTGTTATTGTTATATTTTAGTTGAAATTCTTACTTAAATTTGTTAGAATAAAAACACCATTAGTTTCTTAGAAGAGAGATTAAGATATTCGGGTTCACTTCCTCCTGAACCAATACATTACTCTCTATTCCTATCTTGGGCTAGTTCTATCCAGTCCACCTCATTACACCCTATCCCTATCTTGGGCTAGTTCTATCCAATCCACCTAATTACACCCTATCCCTTGCTGGTCCATTCTAATGTTATCTTCCTATCTATGTCTAGGTCTTCCCATTGGGGTTGCCAGTCAATACCATGAACACGGCTCTAGAATCTCCCATTTGTGCTGCATGTCTTGCTTAAAGTAATCTGCGAGATCTGACTATCCTAACAATGTCTTGTGATGCATACAAGTTATGTTCAAAAAGTTCAAATAAAACAAAATTGCCAAAAACTATAATAATATGTACAGTACTATACAGTACGTGAGTGTTTTCTGTTTCAATTGGTTCAGTCCAAATTCCTCCACAAATGTTGTAGACTACCTATAGTTTATGAGTTGTATTATAAATTATGCCTAATTGCTCTTTACATAGAACAAATTCTTCTTTGCTATTGCATGATGTTTACTTTTAAGCTATCATTTTGTCAGTTCCCTTCAATTAATGTTATTTTAATTAGCATATAACACTTAACACCAAAGAAAATATAGCTATTACCTTAAGTTTTCTCAAAGTTTCTTGGCAAGAGTTTGAAAATTTAGGATACCTTCGAAACTATGTTCCGAAAATCGGGGCTCTCTACTGACCCAGATGCAACGGAAACATTTTTTATGTATTTTTGCTTTACGAATTTTTTTCTCATTATTTCCGGTGAATTTCCTTAAAATTCAATTTCATCTTACTATCTAATTAATATTATTAATATTGTTGTATTACATAATTGAACTGGACAATAACTCATAGGATACAAATGTTTTATTAGTACATTAAAAGTGCTATTTTCATACACGTAGCTATATCATAGCAGGTGCTTTACAAACCAACAGCTCATAAGGACATAATTTAAAATAATTCTTACAAATGACCAAATAATCGGTGGGTGGACAACCAATATCTGATCAAATATCTTAATATATTACAAAAAATACCGATGAACTGTATTTTATATCGTGAAAGTAAGAATTTCTAACTCTAAAGATTATTTAGAATTATGGAAAACTTACAAACGATGAATACTTTTCATTGGATTTCTCTCTTTAATTACATGAGGGTTAGAAGGAATATGTAGCGAACTATATTAAAGTTTTCTGAAGATTTCTCACTTTTACAGTTGGAGCCTTTATCATGATAAAAAAAAGAAGACATATTTGATTGAAATATCACTTAGCTATATCTATGGGACAATACTGCTTCGTTATCTCAAAGAGAAAAATAAGTCATAACTGTAAATAGAAAGAGAGAAAATATTTTATAAATAGGTAGTTTTAACATTTACTTTATTTAAGTAGCTCCATCGGTGATGGTCTCTAAGGACGTCTTTCAGCTGTTTGTTGCTTTATTTTCCCCGCGTCCTCCTCCTAACTGACAGGGATGTACGCATTTACTTATATTAATGTGGTAGGGTTGAGGTAGTTAAAATAAAAAAAGAAATTTGGAAATTATTTATTTAACAAATCCCTCCCTTTACCTGGCAGAGGCTCAAACCCCGATGTCAATTAGTCGGAAAACCACACTAGAAGAGATTGCCATTTAGACTGCTTGACTATTAATGGCAGTTGTGTTAGTTACAATTTCGAAATAGTTCCTGGTTATGGTATTTGCTTGTTTCACTGTTTTAAACACAAATTAATCGGGAGAAGTTTGGTATTTCCTTAAAAGAAGTATAGTTTTTATTAGCTACTATTCATAATTACCACCACCCTAAAATAATGTGTTATAGCTCGCTTTTATCCGCACCCCGTGAAATCAATGAGACTACATGACACGAACATGACTTCATTCCGCAAGTAATCACCGCGGAAGCTTTCTACAACCATAACCTTAACCTCTGCGCGCCGACAATGGTCCGGACGAGACAGCATATTTTGACTCGGAGCTAAATATTAATAGATTTCTTTAGTTTACCCTCTACTTCCCAAGTTTGACGGTCATTAACGATTGGAGCCGCTTGCTCTTAGACAATACCTGAGACTTCTTTTGTTCATAATACAGTTTTATGTTGTTATACCTTGCAAAAAATAAAGTGACCAAGGAATAAGAATAAAACCAATGTTACCACCACCCTTTGGCGGTTTTAGAAGGAAAATTACGTTTCAGTAATGTTAACATTGAGCGATGTATTCTTATTTAAAAGCTCGTTTTGTATGCAGTTTTATTTTAATTTCGTTAACATGAAATACTATTTTTGTAAACTTAGCCTTCCTTCTTTTTTTGAACAATATTACGTTAATGGCCGAAGAAAAGCAATACCTTTTTCTAAAATAAAAAAACATGATTTCTGTACTTATATGAAACAAGTTTCTTTGAAAAGGTAAAAATATATATATATATTTTTAAAAGTCATTTGAACCATATGATGTTATTTACGAGTTCAATGAAATATCAAAACTGATATCTATAATTGTATCAGGAAAATATTCTAGTCAAGTTATGGGAAGGAGTTTCCCATGCATGTAAATCTGGGGCGATTGCGAAATGGCCTGATTATTCACACCTCAACGCGAAACTGATTTTATTTCTCAAATTATGACTCCTTAGTTTATAAGACTACTGATAAAGGAGGTATTAAAGGAGTGTTTTTCTATTTTGTTTTGTTTTTCAAAGCCCATCATTGAACGTATTATTATTTTGTAGAAGTTTACCAATAATATTGATCTGCGTTTGGTAATTGTAAAGTAATAAAGCATGAAATAAAACTTAATAAGTTCTGATAAGTCATTTATGCCTTTTTTTTCTCAATGTCATCAAGCCCATTAAAAGGAACTATACTTTTTTAATAGTCAAAAACTACCTACTATCTTACAATAAAAAGGACAGGGGTGGAATAGCAACTAAATAAATAAAAAGACTTTTGAGAAAACACATCTACAGAAGCATTATTTTATTTATTTTGTCTAATAAAAAGGTTTTTTTTATCATAAAAACAGTAAAAATACGGGTTTTAACTCGCGTTAACCTTAAGGGGTTACCAAAGGCCTTGAGAACAAAGTTTATATATATTAAAAATGTCTGCCCATTCATGAATGTGATTAAATTAAAGCGATGGAAGGGCTCCTAAGTTTATATTTGCACATCATATCTATAGTTTAATTTAGTTCTGTTCTATTCTCCATTGAAGGAACTCATTCAGGATTCATTAATGGTAAGATAACATTTCATTTTCTACATTCCATCTTCCAAAATTGTCTATCTTTTGAAAATTAATCTTATCATAATTCTTTACATTGGCTAACATAGAGTATTTGCACCACAACTTACGTTAAATTCTTTGTCTTATTTAGACCTGAGGATGGTGCCTATGTAGCGCTGAAACATGTCGGACTTGTGATAATTTCACTTCCAGAAATACAAGGAACAAGGGAACTCAAAAACTTCTAGATAAGAATAGATATCTACTTTCTACTCTCAACTAACCTCTTTCAACTTTTATTATCTCACTTTTAACTATTTTACCTAATTATCAATTTTTACCTATATTGTCTTATTATCACTGTTTCATGTGCTTCAACTTTGTTTTGAACTCACGTCCTTTGTTAATAATATTCTAATATACTATTGACTATGGAATTATTAATAATCCAACTTCCAGAAATATAAAGAACATGGAAACTTAAAAACTTTTAAATGAAAATCTCAATTTTTTATTATATTGTTATCATTAGATTATATGCTCCAACTTTAATCTTAATTATATATCTTTTATGTATTTATTTAATATGTTCTGCATTTGTCTGTTTATATATGTATTGTTTTTGACTTACATTTTTTAATGTGTTTATATCCTTTTTGATAATGTCAAGTATAATATTTTAACTTTTTCTTTGATATCAATTGCAACAACTCTTCAAATAACCTCTAATTTCTTATAACACAATTATTAAGTTTTACCTTAATTCTTATACTATAATAGGATTTAAAGTTCGTATTTTTTGGGACTAATTATTTTATGTACCTATATTATCCCTTATAATTTATACCATTCTCTGCACTTTTTCTGTCTCATATTTTACAACTATCTCCTTCACTTGATCTCTATTATTATCAATTTGGTAATTCTAAATATTGAAGTCTTGAAGTTGATGAGCTGTATGAAGCCTCAATATCTCTCAAGGCTTGTTAATTATTATATTTGTATTCTTAAAATTTGTGAATCAACGGCTCGATCAACTTTTTACTGTCGCGTTCACTATAAAAGTAAGAGTTAGGGTTGTCTTAAGGTGGAGGAAGGAGATGCTGCAAAAGGCCGATGTTTTTGCGTTTTTATAACAAAATATTGGTTTTTTTTTTTCAAAATAAATAAAATATTGCTTCAGTACGAACAGAGAGTTTAATTTTCTTCACATGCTGACCTCAACATTGATTAAATATAGGTCAAGGGTCTTCTAAAGTTTAATCACAACTTTCTACCTTCATTTAAAAAGTTTGTCGTCCATGACAGATATTCAACATCACCATGTGGAGAAAACTAAATTCTATGTTTATATTGTAGAAATAATTAATTATTTCGTCCAAAATAACTTTGCTATAAAAAAAATGCAAAAAACACGTATCTTTTACTACATATTTTTCTGCCCCACTTTAAGAAGTAAACATATCAGCAGACACGTGGAAAGATTACAGAAAAATCACACTTAAATTTGAACATAACAGACCATCTAGGGAGAAACTATCAGAACCAAGTTGTATTGAAATGTCAAAGTAATCAGTAATAAACCACACCAAACTAAAATCTAGATATGCCTTAAGACGTTATTACACGCAGGTTCTCGACTCTTGGAGCAGGACTAGATCTACTTAATAAATTAATATGTCTCACCAAAATTTAAAAAAAAGTATACACAAATTTAACATTAAAAACTATCGTAAGGACCAAAAAGAGTGAACTATTTCGACGTAATACATTTCGTCATCAATAGATTTCCGCTGGATAACCAGCATTCCCTAATGTCCACAATAAACTAACCAGTCACGGACACTTCTAGAAATGTGCTACCATCGCAGAGAGAATGAAAATATTGTGAGACATTTTTTAATTTCATATAAATTTATTTCACAAGTTCCACTTTCATAGGAGGAATGTTGTTTTGAGTAATGAAACAGTCCGATGGTATGCCTCTAAAAACAACCTCTTACAAAGATTTGAGATATTTTGTCAGCGGTTCAAGAGGTATGTTAAGCATTTGGTCCATTAGAATAGGTCTACATTTTGAACGTAACGAATTTATTGCTTCTGTTGCTTGTTTTATAAGTCCTGTGAGTTTATTTAAGAAGAAAGGCAGCCACTAAAATACCAATACACATTTGTATAACTCGTTCATCAGAGGAAGGAAAAAGAACCATTCAATAGTCGATATAATAAGGTAAATTATCGTGTGAGTGGGCACGCGGAAAAACTCGTGAATCTCGTTTCTGATGGCTTGAAGGTGACCGTAATTCCGGGATCACGTACAACTTAACATTCACGTAACGTTCACTTAATGTTCACTTAGTGTAGTGGGACGTAAAGGTTCTCCTCGTATTTTTGAATGGAAGCCATCACGATGAATTTAACTTAACGTTCATTTAACTTAATTTTTGTCCAGGGGAGAACTTTCACGTTAAATGAACGTTAAGTGAATGTTACGCTACGTGAACGTTAAGTGAAGGCTCCCTACCATGTACCAATTATTTGGCAAACAACGTCAACAGGGATATTTAGTACTTCATTTGTTTGTTCATGGAATGCAGACAACTTCTTCAGTGTAGTTTGTCCGCATCTCGTAAATTATAAAACGTCGTTGTTACTCTTTATTTTTAAAATTATATTCATTAATGCTTTTATTGCGACCCTAAATGCTTGGGTTCAATTTTAGTGAACAATTTATTTTCAAACAATCTAAATCCATTTTCTGTAGTTTGCTCAAATAGTTACGTTAAGTTACGTGCATCCCGATCACACGCTAGTTACTTTAAGTTAAGTGAACGTTAGGCCTACGTGAAAATTAAGTGAACGTTACGTTAATTAAACATTTAGTTTTTGTTAGCACCATGCTTGGATGTCTCCAGGTTCGGGTTACTATAATGTGTCAGATATTAGGAAGGTTTAAATTATAGGAAGTGTACCTGTATTATCGTTAAGTTAGAATAGAAAAACCATGTAGAAAACTAACCCTCAGTAGGCCAGAATGAGATTCGAACCTCAATCTCCCCAACATCTACAGCCCAATATATTGCGAGAGTGACGTCTTAGACCATGAGGCCACCGAAGTGGGTACATTTAGTTGATCGTGATTCAGGCATAAGGTCAGGGTTAGAATCCCAAACACACGTAATGAGGTTTTTACTGCAGTAAAATACTAATTTTCCTTCACACAAGAATGGCAGCACTGTACTTCATCATCCCTATCCCCTTCAGTTATCACATTGTCTAAGGCAGCACTCTCACAGAAGACTTGCCTGACGATGATGGGGAGAACGGGGTTAGAGCTCCGGTCGTTAGTATTGAAGGTGGCTTTATTAAGATGAGTTTACACTCTCCATTCATGCAATTGGGTGTACACTTTATCTAAATTCAACCTCCCTTTAACATTACACATTAGCGTTATTAGTGTATTCATGTACAGCCCGAACGTGTAGTAAGACGCGATGATAGAAAATAAACATTTTAATAAATTAAACTTGTCATTAGTCATATTTTAACACTTTCTTACTACCCGTTTGGGCTACTTGCTTATGTACTAATTACGCTAATAGACTTAGAGATGAGGAGGGCTTTATTTAGAAGAAGTGTACAGGAATATTTGTGGAGGGAGAGTGTAAAGCTAATTTTGGAAAAACTACCCTCAGTACACCTGATTGAGTTTAGAACCTTGATCTACCCACTAAAGGCATTTTAGTCTACCACGAGAATATTGTCTTAGACCATGCGGCCACCAAGGAAGGTTACTAAGAATTCCTTAAGAATTTAAGTAGTATTAAAAGTATTGCAAAAATTACTTGGTAAATTTGTGTCAGAATATGTTTATAATAAACTCTAAATAATTATTATCATATCTGTTTACGAAACACGAGTAAACTAAATGTATACCTCATATAAATTTGAACCAGAGACCCTCATGCTCAGTGCTTATTTATTTATTTATTTTCAACCCTAGTCTTACTACCTTCGTGGGACATCTTTGTCTAACTATACTAATAGGGTAAGAATGTGGTAGGTGAAGTTCAAAGGAAATGTATCCACATTGCTGGGGAGAGGTCTCGTAAACAATCTAGGTAAAAACACCTTCAATAAACCTGGTTGTGATTTGAACCTAGTCCTAACCCATCATAGGTCAACAGAGATGGACGATCTTGAAGTTTAGTCCGTGTGACTAGTGATGCAGGTGATGGCGTATAGGTGAAAAGAGCTCTGGAATATTTAAGGCACCAAAAAACAACGAATTTACACCCTATGCCCACCCACCCCACAAGTTTCTAAGTGGGAAGTGATTACCAACATGTTCGACACTCGTTTCTTATCAGAATGAATAGTAGATAGATCGACAGTCTCTTCAATACCGTGTGAGAAACCCAACAAGATTACATCATGAAACGATCCTACTCGTAGTACAACTAATAAATTAATTTCCTTTACCGATGTTTCTTTTTTTAATTCCATCAAAACCCCGTCAAATCAAAGACTACATAGGCCATGTTTACATAATATATTACAAAATGACTTACTCACCGTAGCATTACTCATCTCATACATTGTTTGAACTTTCTATTATTACTAGTTTCATCTCATGAATATTTTATTTGCCTTATTAACTATCCTACCGAAACTTCTGCCCTACACAAATTATAAAATCTAGTACAAAGAGATAAAAAAGAAAGCATTACAATGTTAGTAAAAAAAATAGTTTCTTTGTTTTGTTAAGTTGTAATCACCTTACGCATGGCTCCCCTATGATTGTGTATTCAGAGGGCATTGTTCTTTAGTAAGGATCTAGTTGGCCTTGCCTGATAGAAAGTATATACGTATTTTATAAAAAAACTACTTATCTACTTGTTTTATATGAGGTGCTTGACTAGAAGTAATACATACACAAAACTATTTGGTAGGTGAAAGCATAATATTGGCTGGACTCATTCTCATACAAGCCTCAGTTCGAAGTCCGTAAGGTGCACATTACCATAAACATTTAACATCAACGTGAATTAGTTTATAATTATTATAAGATATCCTGAAAGCCTATGCGCAAATTGGGCAATACTTGGGTAAAAATAGGTCAAATTTGGAAACCAGGAGCTGGAAAACATAAAGAAGTTCAAATACCTGGGAAGTTTGCTGACAAAGGATGCCTACTTCACCAAAGAATTAGGTTGAGGGTCGTCATGGCCAAGAAAGCTTTTAATAAGAGGTTACTGCTGACGAGCAAGTTGAATTTGTAACTGAGGAGTAAATTGATGATACATTTGGAGCATTGCACTTTATGGAAAAGAAACTTGGACTATTAGGACGATGGAAAATAATAATATTTAGCACCGCGTCTTACTACCCGTTCGGGTTATACTCTTAAGTACTAATTACGCTAATGGATTAGGAAATGGGAGGTTTGAAGTAAGGGGAAGTGAACCCGAATTTGCGTGGAGGGAGAGTGGAAAACCATCTAGGAAAAACCACCCCCAGTTCACCCGACCGAGATTCGAGCCTCGATCTCCCCGTCACTCGGCGGTCGAGCTCAACACGACTAGCGCGTTAGCCAACTACGCCACCGAGGCGGGTGACGATGGAAAAGAAATACTTGGAGAAATTAGAAATGTGGTGCTGGAGAAGAGTTTAAAATATCATGTGGAGAGATAGGGTGACACATGAAGCCCTAAGAAGAGTAGGTGATAAGAGAACCACTTTGTATGTAGTTCTTCAGTCCAAAGCAAACTGGATCGAACACATCATTAGGAGAAACTGTCTTTTTCAGGACCTCTTAGAAGGAAAGGTTGAGGGAAAGAGGATCTTAGGAAGGAGGAGGATTCAAATATTAAGTGACATGAAGGAGAGAAAAATATTCTGGGAACCTAAGGAGGAGACAGAGGACAGGGCACCCTGGAGGTCACAGTTTACTAACAAAAGGTATAGACATGTCGTAGGACAAAACACCTAATAATAAATAAATAACTTTGTCCAAACCAATTAAAAGAAATCTTTCTCTCAAATGAAAAAAAACAAAACAAAGAGACGCAAGCTCTAGTTTTAAAGAAACTTTGTTTTACAATAGAGATCTTAGAACATATGCATGAGGCATTCATATTTACAAAGTGTTTGAGAAAGTTTCGGTAGAGACAGCATCACTGGTTACAATTTCACCACATATGGTTCCAGATATGCGTTTGGGAACGGTGAGGGGGCTGAGGGAAGAGAGCTTATGTGAGAATCTTTTTGGTTAAAATCTCAAGGGGCTCCCCCTGCCCAAATATGGGTCTCATAGCCACAACGGTTCCAGAGATGTTTCTGATGGATGTAGGGACGGAATATTTCAACTTCTGGTAAAAATTTAATTTTAATAGTGGCTGCACAGTTCCTGGTCAACATATTACTATTAAATTCATCATTTGTCAACTATTCGACTCCAAAATTAGGTCGATATTGGGTTTGTCAAGAATATACATTTTAGTATAATAGATATTACAATATCTAGAATCTGTATAGCTAGATTTTTTTTCGTTGAGTCTTACTACCCATCTAAATTATGCACATTTATTTATACTAACGGTGTGGATATGAGCAGGGTATAATTGACAGAAAATAAACTTCCACATACGTAGAGGAATAGTCTAAAATATTTTAATTTTTTATTTATCTAAGATATTTAACTTGATTTTCCTGAACCAACTGATTATATCATCACACGAGAATTTCTATGAGCTAGAGTGAAACTGTCTACGTATTTTGCCAGGAAAGATATTTTCACATATCTTCAAAGGTTCTTTTACATTCCACGATTGACATGAGACCGACCGATGACTTTATTTTCCTTCCAAAGGAAGCTGTACTATATACTTGAATTGCTCAAGAAAAATTTGTTGACCCCAGCTGGGTTTGAACCCACAAACATCCGGGCCTGAGGTGAGCACTTTACCCCTAAGCAAGCGAAGTCGACTAGTATAAAATAATTTAGGAAAAAATAACCTTTTGGGAGTCAAACTCTTAATCTTTCCATTACTAGTAAACAAGCTTTGACTTGCCTAGCATTTATTCCACGGGCCCGCCATTTCGGGGCTCAAACGTTTCCTTAACTCTCTTAATAACATTTATAGGATCTATTTATAGTCTCAATACTATTAAATAGTATTTATAATATAGTTAAGTGTTTACAGCAATATTTGTTTGGACGTCCTTTCTATCTTGTTATTACTATAATTATAGGTAACAAGGAATGAAGGGTTTGGTGCAAGAACTGGTATAAAGCTAACACTGGCGAAAATCAGTTTTCTACAAGGAAAAAGAATAACAATTCTGTGGAAGAAAAATCTTTAAGTTATTTCTAACATGATGGAATATATAGGAGAAAAGATATCTGACTATTTAAATTATTTGAAACGAAACCATTTGTATGTTTTCCTACTTCCCTTGACTCTTTTTTGCCCCAAACTCAAATAGGGCGATATCGGATATCACCTTGGTGTAAGAAGGCAATGATTGATTTGGAGATGGCATCACACTATCAATCAAACATGCCTATTCAGAAGACAGTCTGATGGAGTAATTGTGTTTGGAAAAAATAACATTCTGTTATGGATTTGGGCACTGGTGATTTGTCCTTACAATCGCTCTACCAGCTGAGCTATCCAGGATGTTCTTGTCATTCAACTATATAAAACTATCCAGGATGTTCTTGTCTTTCAAATATATAAAGCTATCCAGGATGTTCTTGTCATTCAAATATAAAGCTATCAAGGATGTTCTTGTCTTTCAAATATATAAAACTATACAGGATGTTCTTGTCTTTCAAATATATAAAACTATCCAGGAGGTTCTTGTCATTCAAATATATAAAGCTACCCAGGATGATCTTGTCAACTATATAAAGCTATCCAGGATATTCTTGTCATTCAACTATATAAAGCTATACAGGATGTCCTTGTCATTCAAATATATAAATCTATCCAGGATGTTCTTGTCATTCAAATATATAGATCTATCCAGGATGTTCTTGTCATTCAAATATATAAATCTATCCAAGATGTTCTTGTCATTCAACTATATAAAACTATCCAGGATGTTCTTGTCATTCAAATATATAAAGCTATCCAGGATGATCTTGTCATTCAACTATATAAAGCTATCCAGGATGATCTTGTCATTCTAATATCTAAAACTATACAGTATATCCTTGTCATTCATCTAGAAAATACATCCAGGATATTCTTGTCATTTAATTATATATATAGATATCCAGGATGTCCTTGTGTTTCAACTATATAAAGCTATCCAGGATGTTCTTGTTATTCAACTATATAAAGCTAATTAGGATGTTTTTGTCATTCAAATATATAAATCTATCCAGGATGTTCTTGTCATTCAAATATATAAAATTATCCAGGATGTTCTTGTCATTCAAATATATAAACTTATCCAGGATGTTCTTGTCATTCAACTATATAAAACTATCCAGGATGTAGTTGTCATTCAAATATATAAAGCTATACAGGATGATCTTGTCATTCAACTATATAAAGCTATCCATGATTTTCTTGTCAATCAATTATATAAATATATCCAGGATGTTCTTGTCATTCAACTATATAAAGCTATCCAGGATGTTCTTGTCATTAAACTATATAAAGCTATCCAGGATGATCTTGTCATTCTAATATTTAAAACTATACAGTATATCCTTGTCATACATCTAGAAAATACATCCAGGTTATTCTTGTCATTTAACTATATATATAGATATCCAGGATGTCCTTATGGTTCAACTATATAAAGCTATCCAGGATGTTCTTGTTATTCAACTATATAAAGCTTTCATGGATGTCCTTGTCATTCAACTTTATAAACCACCAGCATTTCATAATATTTCTCTGCATTATGAGGCTTAATATCCACTTTTTACAATATATATAACTTTTTATTTGATGTTGAATCCAATAAATCTTTGTGATGATATAATTTTTACAACATTAAACATGTGATAATTTAAAAATATATTTTATAAACAATATTGAATTCTCAAGATCCTTAATAACTTTATTTAAGAACATTTCAAATTCTGTCCCCTATTAAATATTTTATCAAAATGATATTATATCAAACTGTTCCAATTCATCCAATGAGAATAATTTGGATTTTTTCTTACAAAAATATTTCTTTCTAATTTTTTAAAATTTCCTGAACGATCGAGAGTGTTAAGAGGGGTTTAAAGGCGATAGTAGAAAAAGCCAGTGTTTTTGCAGTTTTTATGGTAAACATTTTTTGGTCAAAATAAATAAAATATTACTCTAGTAGAAACTTCAAACTTAATTTTCTTCAAATGATGAATTCAACAATTGTTAAATATCGGTGAGAGGTGTCCTAGAATTTAATGACAACATTTTATTTTAAATTAAAATTAATAGTTTCTCATACAATGCCGCTCTGCTCATGATGGATCTATTCAAGAACTGTTGATATCAACATGTGAAGAAAATAAAACTCTCTGTTTGTAATGGAGCAACATTTAATTTATTTTAGCCCGAAAAATGTTTTGCTCAAAATTCTAGGAGGACACTGACTCGGTAGACCTCAGATATTAAAGAAATGGGGGAGGGGGGGACAGGAAAAAAAGTCAAATCAATATTTTCCTTTATTTATGTACTGGTATTGATTAGTAAAATATTTAACTTTTTAACTTTCTTGTTAACGTTATGTTTCTTATTTGATTTTATGGCTACTGTAATAATATATCTTATAATATAATTATGTGTGAATGTTAAAAATAAACTTTAAAGAAACTCAGATAGTATAAATTTTTAAACACCACAAAGACATTGTTGCGGGTTGCAGCACATGTTGGCTATTTTTATATATATATATATGCATGTATGTATATATATATATATATATATATACAGAGCACCCCGTCCTACTACCCATTTGAGTTAGGAAGTGTACCCACATTTTCCTAAAGGGAGAGGGAAAACCCACTTACAGTATACCCGAGTGAGATTTGAACCTTGACCTCCCCGTCATTGGTAGTATAGTCTACTGTGAAAATAGAGCTTTATACCATGCTATCAGGTGGTTGATTATATTGACTATAGACTGTACATTAATCGGTGGTCGTGTGGTCTAAGGAATCACTCTTTCAGTAAGCAGACATTCATTTAGTAAATTGTATTTCCATTTATAAGGAGATCGGGTTTCGAATACTTTTTAAGTGTAGTGAAGATTGTTTTTTCTAAATAGTTTCCTACTCTACATCCACAAAAATTATGTTGCATATCCTCTAGATTTCCAATTTTTATTATTTTAGTATATCACTTAGAATAAAATATTGTTATCTTGTATAAAACTTAATAGGATGTATTTTAATCGTTCATTACAAATTTGATAGTTCAATTATTTAAGCGTTGAACTTTGAAGCCTTGAATTATCAGGCTAGTTTAACTTTAAATTAAAATTACGAATATTTATTGCTGGCCAAAAATACAGAGTAGTTGCAGGAAATGATGGACCGACTAATGGAGATAGGGAGAAGATAGAGAATGGAAATCAAAATAGAGAAGTCAGAAGTTATTGGGATTTCAAACCAGGAAGAGCCACTGAAAAATCAAAATTGGAAACCAGGAGTTTGAAAACATAGAACAGTTCAAGAAGCTAAGAAGTCTGCTAACAAAGAATGTCTACTGCATCTAGGAAACTAGGTCGAGGATCGCCATGGCCAAGGACGCTTTCAACAAGAAGAGGCTACTGCTGGCCAGCAAGTTGAGTTAGGATTTGAGGAAGAAAAGAAACTGATGAAATGCTACATTTGGAGCATAGCGCTGTATAGATCAGAAACTTGGACTCTCAGGAAGATGGAAAATAAATACCTAGAGAGCTTTGAAATGAGGTGCTGGAGATGTCTTGAGAAGATCAAGTGGACATACAGGGTGGAAAATGAAGAAGTCCTAAGAAGAGTGTTTGAGAAGATGTGACTCTTCGGTACAAATCAAACTGGGTCGGCCACATCCATAGGAGTAACTGTCTTCTGCATAATGTCACAGAAGGAAAGGTTGAGAGAAGGAGGAGGTTAGGAAGAAGGAGGATTCCAATATTGGACTTCAATGAAAGAAGAAAATTCTGGGAGCAGAAATAGTAGCCAGAGGACAAGATGCACTGGTTGTATAAGTTCCCTAACAGAAGGAATGGTTCTGTCGTAAAAGCCCGTCCAGATTGCCTGCATACTTACTGTATAGTGGTAGGAACCAAGAAGATATAATATAGATGAAATGTATCCTCATTTTCGTGGAAGAAGAGTAGAAAACTGTTTTGAAAAATGAACCTCAGCACATACAACTGGGATTCAAACCCGTTCCACCTTGTCCTAAGAAATACATTATATCGTCATTATACATTATACCGTCTGACCACCAATGTAGTGGAAATGAATTTTCATAGAAAGGAACGAGTTAAATAGATAAGTGATGCATATTAAAAAAAACTGCAGACTCAACCCCCTGCCCCCACTCACCCCTGTTCTGGCAACGCTTGCTGCTAGCCTTTGTAACAATGAGCCTTGTAACAATGGCACAAGGTGACGCATTTTCCCGCGACTGCGCAGTAGCCGCCACTACTATAGCCGTGTTTATCAGATTCTAACATCGAGGAACAAGTCACGAGCGTGACTCTACCTCTCATGGTCCGTGCGTGTGAGCGTGTGTTGAGAGTGAGTGTGTGTTTGTGTTTTGTCTTACAGGGGAACAACATCCGTCTTTCGGACTGTCTTTTGAAATGTTGCCGCGCCCAAATATCATATATAAATACTATATCTTTCTCTATGGTAATTTACAAGGCTTTTTTGGAGGGGGCTATAGCCCCTTTTATATCCCTCCCACCCCCATATAAATAACAAATCAATGAATATATCAATTATTATAGTAATTAATAAACATGTAAACTTAACATTTAATAAAGAGCATCTCATTACTAATATCATAACGAGTATTTTAAGTGTCCACATTTTTTTAAATTATTTTTTATTTTGAATTTTATATGTTTCATTAAATAAAATAATTACATAAAACACTTTTTACTACAGATATAATAGTTCTTTTGTTAGTAGATAATATGTAAACTTATTAAAAATAATTTTACTTTATTTAATCTCACTCCCCCCACAATCATATTTTTGTAATTTTCATAAAGTATTGACCCCCCTCACCTCCTAATTTATAATAATATATTCGCCTGTTTCACATTGTCTATTGACGTCTATAGAAAGGGGGAGTGAGGGTATTATTTTGTTTTTTATTCACTTTTTAGTCACATTTTTATTGAGTAGTGAGAGCTATAAGAAATGTGATTTTAATAAATGTAGGTAGTTTTATTGTACATTTACTTTTAATACTAAACACAAGTGTTTGTGTTTATCTTCTAAGAAATAATTATTAGAAAACTGAAATTTAATTACCTGTGTATTTAGAATATCTAAGAACCAATGAGGGTAAATTAAAAAAAAAACTTATATACGTCACTCGCATCAGTTGACGAAACAGTTAACTGTCTGAGAAGAAAAATTATGAAAATAAGTACAAATACGAAAAGAGTTGACCAACTTCCCTACAAATAAATATTAACTGCATAAATATATTGGTTAGTGTGAACATTACATGCTCAGCTAGAAGACAACTCTATAGGAAGAACCTTATCGGACATTTAATACATTCATACGTCAGACCATGGTATCTGAAGCTGTCACTTTTGATAGATATTATGAATACCTATAAATAATCTAAATATATAGTAAAATTTTATCAACGTTGATGTAAAAAAAATTGTATGATGTAAAATTTTATTTTATAATAATTAGCTGAACCGACAGCTAAGGTTCTTTTCTCCAGACTTCTAGTCTAACTCCTGACTTCTAAGGAAAGCCTGATTATTCTACTGTTTTTTTTTGTTTTTTTTTGGGCACCGCGTCTTACCACCCGTTCGGGTTATACGCTTAAGTACTAATTACACTAATGGATTAGGAATTGGGAAGGTTGAATATAGGGGAAGTGACCCGCATTTGCGTGGAGGGAGAGTGGAAAACCATTTAGGAAAAACCACCCCCAGTTCACCCGACCGAGATTCGAACCTCGATCTACCCTGTCCTCGGTGTTCTGACTCAACACGACTGGCGCTTTAGCCAACTACGCCACCGAGGCGGGTATATTCTACTGTTCTCGTGCAAGATTCAAGACTTGTAAGATTTACGCTGCAATATCGTTCAGTGCACCAAGTTTTACGATCCGTCAGGGATATACACATATTTACACTAGTGTGCCAGGATGAGAAATATTGAAAAACAGCGGTAAGCCTGTAAAACCCATCTCAACACAATCAGCCGGGATTTTAACCCTGACCTCTCTGTCACCAAATATCCTGATAAGACTGGACTGACGACGCGTCCACAAGTATGTGTAAGGTCTTATAAAAATGTGACGTGTTTTTTGAGCTATCACTGGAATCGGGGGAATAACGCAGGATGACGACCTGTTCTATGGAGAAGTGTTTTTTTTTAGTTCTTTTTTATGGTTGCGTACCCCCTCATTCATAAACACTTGTTACAATACTCAGAGAGTTAGTTTCTTTTAATAAATACATGAAAAGCCTTTTTCCTAGACGTTGGAATGGCTTTTAAAACTTCTTACTTAATTAGGGAGGCAATGTGATATTTTAATTAAATTAATTAAAACTATAAGCTAAAAATGTATTTTACTGGCCCAACTCCAAAAACCACTATGTATATATATGTATATAGATGTATATATATATATAATTATTTTATGTTGTATCTTTTAAAAACTTCGGATGTCACTTATAGAAAATGTATTAAAGGCCCAACTATCGAAATAAAACGAAAACAAGAAAAGAATATATCTTGTTTCAGGGCCGCATGGTATAAGGCATAACTCTCGTGTTGGACTATAATGCCAATGCCAGGAAGATAGGAGTTTGAATCTCAGTTGGGTGTACTCTCCCTCTACGCAAATAAGAATACATTTCCTCTCAATTTCAACCTTCCACATCTCCAAATTATTGGCGTAACTAATGCATATGCGTACAACCTGAACAGGTAGTAGGCCTAAGACGTGGTGCTAACTCACCTCGATGGCATAGTTGGCTAACGCGCTAGTTTCGTGTTGAGATAGACTGCCGAGGACCGGGAGATCGAGGTACGAATCTCAGTCGGGTGAACTGGGGTTGGTTTTACCTAAATGGTTTTTCACTCTCCCTTCAAATGTAGTTTCACTTCCTCTAAACTCAACCTTCCCTATTCCTAGCCCATTTGCATAGTTAGTACTTAGCGTACGACCTGAATGGGTAGTAAGACGTGGTGTTAAATAATTAAAATGATGTGGTGCTAAAAAAATAGGAATACAAATTACATATATGAGTTAAATTACATTAACAGATTAAATAGTATTATTATTATTATTATTATTATTATTATTATTATTATTATTATTATTATTATTATTATTATTATTATTATTATTATTATATAGCTAACGAAGCAGTGGGATAGTTTCCAATATTAACGGGTATTTTCCATATTTGGTTCAAATTAGGTTAAGTCAGAATAAAACATATAAGGTTGTAATTACTACATAAAGTATTAAGTTTTCCTAATAAATATGCTGCATTACTTTGGAGGTACGCGTGCCACAGGTTGAAAATCACTGCTCTGCCTCATTAAACCAGTCCCCCGTGACCCAATGGAGAGTGTAATATGCGGTCACCAGAGCTCTCTCGTGGTATCTTGATGTCCGAATGTCCCAATGTTTACAACCTGAACAGGTAATCGCTCAATCAACGAAGCTGTGCCTTGCTTAAAGTTGACGTTACCGGTCCTTCCACTTGGGCAGGTTGTCCGAATACAAAGAAACGAGATGGCGAGCAATCGATTATCTCACTGTAAACAAATTTGGCTTATAATGGATCTTTGGTAAAACTAGCTTATCAAACGCTTTGGTGATCGAATGTTCTAGGGCGTCAATCTATACATAGACTGAATAACCGATGGCGGTGAGATCAGGGTTTGAATCCAGTTCTGTTGTAGTAAGGGAGGGTGTTCCTAAATGTTTTTAAACTTTTCCTCCACGAAAATACGGGTATACTTCCTCTCATTTCAACCTTCAACATCTCTAAATTCTTAGCGTAGTTAGTATACATGCGTGATAACTCAATCGGAAGGTAAGATAAAACCAAAATCTTATCCATATGAATAAATATTGTTTATGCTTGTAAATGTTTCGTTGTTGTTTTAAATAATTTCTCTTCACTGCTAGATTTTTTTTTCGCAACGTCTCACCTTCTTGGTTATTCGTACAGGTATTGGTTACACTAACGAGGTCAGAAAGAAGACGTTATAATTTATACCCGAATTTTCTTGGAGGAATATCAGGAAATAATTTTAAGAGAAACCACTCCAATACACTCTACTGGGATTCTATTACCAATCAATCCATCACCAGCAAGACAATAACTATCGAGAGTGACGTCTCAGAGTCCAAGGGTTCCCTAACTTCCGACCACAGAATCTGGGTCTGTCCGGCCCATGGACCCTTTGACCAAAAAAAAATATTCAATGACGAGTATTGAAATGATGGTGCTCTAGTATGCATTACATACATACATACATACATACATACATACATACATACATACATATATACATACATACATACATAGTATGTTCCATTATTTCCTTACGAAAATAACTCTTTAATAAATTAATTAATTAATTAATTAATGTTGTATGTATTTGTATATCTAGTTTGTTATCAATTTTTCACTAGAGAAAATAGACTTACAGCTATTCATCTTTAGTAATGATTATATATTTTATATATTTATATGTGGTGGAGGAACACATTGGGTTAATGAAAGTACTTGGTGGGCCAGATAGAAAAAAGATATATATATATACGTATATTATATATGATATATTATATGTATGGTATATAGATAATTGATATGTTTTCACCGTACATGAGCTTTCTCCTTTATTTTAAAATATAAACATTTACGAAGTAATATTTGTCAAACTAAATAATATACTTTATTGCGGAAACGCTCCATCAAAGAGCATAAATGAAATAACATACTGTGACACAAACATCGAGAAAATAGGAACATACCTGTCCACCAAAGATCTTTATAAATATATCTATATATATTTGCTTAAAGCTCACAAACTATTGGTTTTATAAAAAGACATTTCAATTAAAAGATTCTTATTTTCAATAGAAGACTTTAACCAATTTACAATGATACATTATTTCTAGTCTCGGGTAATGGCAAATAAATGGCCATATTAAATTGGAAATGTCTGCTTTTATAAAGTATCCTCAAGGTAATTTAAATGTAACTGAGAGCAGCCATTATGTTTGTATTATTAGATTATGGTAGGATACAAAATTTTATAAAAATTGTCAGCGTAAGTTTTGAGAAATCAACCTTTTCTAATTTTTCCCTTTTGTAAATTACCCTTAATTTTAGGATTAGATATTTAACTACCAGAATTTCTAGGGAAGCCCTTATAAAACCTGAGACACCAATCTATGGCTGGATCGGTAGAATAGTTTAGTCTCTGGCTTGAGATACAGACAGATGTCATTGCTACAACCACTCTTTCAGGTTCAAAGTGTCATGAATCGTCGATATCTACCAAAATATTGAATTCTATTTTTGTTGACAAATCTGGTAAAAATATTTTTTAAGTCTCATGCACTGCTCTCTATGGTAAATCATAAAATAACAACACGAAACGTCTGGTTTGAGCTCTATTACCTATCAATAAGACTTTACCAAATGAACCATGCAATGTTTGTGAAAATGACGTATTGTTGTTAATAGGTAAATTGCCATTTTTACTTTCTCGCTACCTTACAGGTAGATAAATTATTGTGATAGTCAAAAAAAGTCTAAATCAAGATTTCAAAAATGTTGACTTTTCATTATCCCCCAAATCCGAAAAAGTTGTTTTCGCATTAACGTCTGTCCGTCTGTCCGTCTGTCCGTCTGGATGTACCTCAAGATAGAGCCTAAACTATTTTACGGATTGGGCTAAAACTTGATATCTAGGGTTTTCATAGGGTTTCCCCTAGGGATTTTTTGAATTGGATAGTTAACCTTAAAATTAAGGGTAGTTTCCTTAAGGGTAAAAGAGAAAAATATTGATTCAATCAAAATTTGCTCTAACGATTTTGATTAAATTTAATTTCTAAACTTTTATAAATATTTCAAACATAATGGCTACTCTTAATTTTTCGTCAAAATGATTTTAAGGGTTCCGTACTAATGCGTAGATTCTATTTTTTTAGTCATATTTCCGTAGCTCTTTGAGATATGAAATTATTTATCATTGTAAATATTAATTTCTATTATTATACTAAAAGTCTTTTATTTGAAATACATTTTTATAAAACCAATAGTTTTCAAATGATTAGCCTTTTTTTTTTACGTTTAAAACACTCAAGGTAAAGTATTGCGACCATTAAAATAAATCTAACCCAAGATGTTGATGGATGTCGATATTTCATGACCCCTCGAACCCTAAAAATAAGTTTTTGTAAGGATCTCTGTGTACCCTACCCTACCTGTGAGTAGTTTATAAAGCGTGAAAAGTGAAAAAATTGTTCTTAAAAATCGGCTCTATCGATTTTGATTAAAATTCGTGTCAAGGCGTTGATTTAGATTATAAATAAAATGGTTAATTTCCTTTTTCTATAAATATTACTCTTAGGGTACTTTACATAATTGGAAATTTATTTATATCCGCAAATATTTAAGATACTAAATAACTTATCATTGCAAAATTGTAGTACTATTAAAAATAAAAAATATTATATGAAACATATTCTTATAAGATAAACAATTTCTGAGATATTGACAAATATATTAATACAATTTTGTGAGCTTTAGTTGTACAGAGATACTACTTAAGTTCTAACGCAATAATTATCTAATGACATATAGTAGGTAAATGTAATTCTCTCACAATTATATGTTCTTTTTTCTTTAACATCTTAGGGGAAATGTTTGTACAGAAATGATCTATCTCTAATATTTTAAACTCAATAGTCAATATGTATTGGTCTAAATTTATAAATGAGGAATTTAATATCATTGTGTTGATCGGAAGATGTGCAACCCCTAACAAAATGTCAAACATTTTAACTGGAGGTCGAAATTTGAATACGTGAATAGGAATATCTTGGATAAAAAGTGCAAAGGGAAAAAGCCACGATTGAATAACACGGCAACATTGCAATCATCTTGTCTCACAGTGATGGTGAGCATGAGCCTTCACGTTGAATGTAACTCTCCAAAATATAATAGACAAATGGTAGCGGTTATTTTGTGTTAGGTTAGATGATGTTATGTTAGGTTTGTTTGATGTCAAAAAGTGGGGCTGCCATATGAGACTTAGAGACTAAAACTTGCTCTTTTCATAAAGCTTCCTTGTGCGCTTCTGATATACGTCAAAGCAGGTACACGAACGCGGCCTGTGCGCTTTCAATACCTTGCCCCCTACCCTATGCGCTTACACGCATAGATAGCTTGTACAGGTACCAAACAAAGTACAGATGGTAAAAAGTGTAATATTTGGCTTTATTATAATGTATTTCAAAGCAGAGTACCCGTCAGGTGATTATAAACCTAGGTGAGTGTACTGATAAAAAGAGGAATATGTAGGATACACAGAAGATACAGTTCGTTGTGCTAATGCACCTTACCTCCTGTTCGGTATATCCGTATATCTACAGGGAAGATGAAGGTATAATTTAGAGTAAATGTACATTCATTTGCATCCAGGTGGATTGGGAAGCCATTTAATAGATGGAAAATCTTTACACACACAAACGGGACTAAAACCGCAATATCCCCGTAACGTGCAATTTAGTCTACTGCAGGAGTGACTCCATGGACATTATGACCACGTATGTAGCTAGGATACAATTGATTTAAATAAAATAACACTCAGCTGTACCCACTTCAATGGCCGTGTGGTTTAACGCCCTACTCTCCTAGTAGATCAGACTGCCGATGACGGGGAGATCGAGGTTCGAAACTTGGTCGGGTGTAATTAGAGTGGTTTTTCCAAAGTGGTTTTCCACTCTCCCATCACGCAAATATGGGTGCACTTTCTACATATGTATAAACTTCCTCATCCATAAAATAATTATTGTACATAGTAGATAAGCGTATAGCCCGAACGAGTAATAAGATGAGACGATCAAAAGAAAAAAAATCATGTGTTGATTCAACTCTTCGGTGAGATAAGTATCTTAGTTACTGAACAGCCTTATGTTTGTGGTTAGAAGGCTGATATCGACCCCGTGACTCCAGACAGGAGGTAGGTTGAGACAACACTCTTCAATAACAAGGGAAGTTATTCACTTTGGTGGCTGTGTCGTCTAAGGCGTCGGTCTAGTGTTGTACTGGCCTGCTGAAGATAGGGAGATAGGGACTCAAGACCCGGGGGGGTCTAACGGGGGGGGGGGG
>CABFWO010002459.1:25713-69695 GCA_902155825.1 Timema genevievae
CATCCCTACCATTAAAGTATATTACCATATATTCATGTAACTTGAACAGGTAGTAAGACATTGTGATAAAACTAAAGATAAATTGCATACACCTTGGTGTAAAGTCAGATTACAATCCAAACAATCTTATCTATCATTTCAAAACATTTTAAGATCTTCTTTGATGATCTCACAACTTGAACTATGACATGGGTTGTCACAATAATTGACCATTAACATCCTATTAATACTATCTACCACACCTTGTCTGATGGAGATGTTGAGGTCAGGGTTAGAGCCCCAGCCTGCTGTACTCACATGTGTTTACCTAAATAATTTCCATTCTCTACCACCACGCGAATGTGAATGTATGTCTACTTTCTCTCAAATATACCTTCTCTATCCTTATCCTGTTTGTGTAAATATAAGGGTTCTCTGAACGGGTGGTAAGACACTTCACTTTTTTTAAATACCCCCTCACATTATTTTAAATTTATTTTTAAAAGGCAACCAGCTAAATGGCATACCCAACGACGCGCTTAATTAAATATATTTCTTAGCGAGAAACAAAATCAAGTGGAGGACTTTTGGAGCATGGCTCAAACACCTCAAGCGAGCTCATTGAAGGAGCTAGAATTCTAGTTTAAATGAAACTGTTGACTTTATAAACATCGGCTCACAATTATTTAATTTTATGCGTTGCGTCTTAACACTTGAATACGCTATCCATATATTTACTTTATTGAGGTAGGGATAAGTAAAATAGAAGTTAAATTAAATACAAGCAGAATTTGCATGGAGATATAGTAATAAACCATTTAGGAATGAAAAAAGTTCAGTACACCCCACAGGGTTTCAAATCCCCATCTCTCTGTCAACGACATTCCGTATAATGTAAGAGCAACGCGTTAGACCTTGCGGGCGTGATGTTTCAACAAGAACACTGCTATGTATTGTCCTCCGTGTCTCTAGTTTTTTCTTTCAGTGAAGAGTTGAATTTTTTAGGAAGTATAAACATCCTGGCTCGAGTGTAAGGGAATATATATATATAGAGTACCCGTCAGTTGGCCTAAAAGTCATTTGGCCTAAACTTTAGGCCAAATGACTTTAGGCCAAATGACTTTTAGGCCAAATGACTTTTGTTGAACTTAACTACATCAATTTTTTTATTCAAAATACATTTTAGGCCAAATGACTTTAGGCCAACTGACTTTTAGGCCAAATGACTTTAGGCCTACTGCCGCGTCTCATATATATATATATATATATATATACAGTATATATATGTTCTGTCTTCTGACAGGTCCACTCCTTTTGTCAGTGAGCTTAGATCGTCAATGCGCCTGTTCCTTCTTCTCCAGCTCCCAGAACTTTCTTATTTCGCTCAAGTCACCCAATATTTGAATACTTCATTTTCCTAAGCTCCTATTTCCTTTATTTTATACAAACCAATATATTACGCGACGCCCTGTATATTCCCTTATACTCGAGTCTGATCGGTTCTACTTCTTAACAAGTTCAACTCTTCACCGAAATAAAAACAAAATCTGGACTTGGTGGACAAACGGACAGACGTGCACGGACAAGTCCAGATAAAGATAAAAACAAAAGAAAAAAGGGGAGGTATCCCGAGTATTGGTATGCCCTGGTCGTGACGACTGTCATGTCATTATCTGGACCGATCAACCATTTGGGTGTCCTGCTCCTTCACAGAGAGGCCACCACACACAGTGTCACCACCTGTCGCACGACTAAAATAACTAAATTACTGAGACAACACACTCGTGACCAGCCACGATCGAACCAATTAGATTTACTAACACTGACGTCATCAGTCGGGGGTGGTAGGGAAGGAAGATGGGGTGCCATTGTTTGTAACGTTGAGCAAATAAATTATTCTAGTCTACATTCCGTCTGTGGGCAAACAAATAAACTCTCCATTTATATTATTTTAAGTTTTTAGAGGAATTTCATTATATACGATCAGAACTCGTTTTGATAAACTCATCAAATATAAAACGTAAGACTAGTTCCATGACCTATTTCCCCCTAATTTGTATTTCAATTATAATATACATGAATGCTATGTGAACAATTTTGAAAATATTTTCAGCAAGGTAATGTACAAACCAATTTTAAAGGAAGACAGAAAAGTTACTGGATCAAATTTCACGTATTTATTCGTCAAGTTTTGTTATCTTAAGCTGTCAATTGATGATATATATAGTCAATACTTATAAAATAACACTATTATAATAGTAAAATGTTTTCATTGCTGTTCGTATGTATTTTCTAAAAGGTTCTTCTTACCAAAATTGTGCTATAAATTCAACTTTTTTTTATCTATATTCAAAATATATAAAAGTTATTACATCTACTTTGATTTGCTATCTGACAAAGTCATGATTAGTTCGACAAGGGTACATTTTTAGTGGTTGCCTCCTCACATCGGAAGTGGTGCTACCTCAGTATTTTAATACTACGTTCAACACCAAGACTATTAGCGATTTAATCTAAGGCGTAGGGAATGGGAGGACAACTTAGAGTGAGATCACCTGTATTCGCATGGATAGAGGAGGGGGAACCCACATTGATAAATCAAAATAATAGTACCACTTCAATTGTACATGGCTGAGACCCAAGACTCTACCTCCCTAGCATTTATAATAATAAAGTCTATAGCGAGCTTGACGCCATAAACAGCGTGAGCACAGGCGTGGGTCTAAGGTGCTTACCTTGTATTGTACAATGTCACCGTTGACATTAAATTTAGGGTTAAAATCCTCGTCAACTGCATTTAGTGTAGTTCACGTTGGCTCTGCCATCCTTACGATTGCTTTCTCTAAAAGCCACATTCCTTCCCCACGTTTGTTGAAGATTCCCGCCTTAAATCACAAAATAAAAAAGGCTGCCTATAACCATCAAAAAATATGGGTAGAAATGAAGGGGTAGGCCATTTAAATGTTAAATAAGAATGTGTGAAAAAGAGAAACATTAAGAGATCTATAAATAATATAGCCTGTATGACTCTGTGTATGGATGTTGTTGAAGCGAAGAGAAAATGCAAGGATAGGAAAGTGTGAAGAAGGTTAGTGAGGATGAATTAACTACGGAGTTTTTTTATTAGGTGTATGCACAATTTCTTGCCTACCTTGTAATGTAAGGCGTGATTATGTATGTATGTATGTATGACTATATCCAGATCTACTATCGAGTACGAGCATAAGGACACTGTGAGAACATTTGTTTAGGAAGATGTGTCATGTTGTGTTTAACGTGCAGACCCTCAAATCTATCACCAAGAGAAGACACACACCAGTTATATCTGGACACATAACTCCGCAGTTGTTGACCCTGGCGAGGCAAATCGTTTTAGTGATCATGTTTCCGCCCGCCGTTGCTTCATTACGGAAAACGACGTTCAACGCTGCGTGGGGTCTCCCAATTCCGTCGAGGTCCGTGAGTATCAAAGTGCAGAATGTACAGACTAGTGCAATTGGTAGCTTCCTTCGCCTTAAAATACGAGAGGTGCGCTGCAAAAAGTGATACATTTTATTTTAACTCGTCCCGTTTTACCACACTTGTTTACCTAATGGTTAAGGTTGAGGAGGGTAATTTATAGTAAGCTCGACTGCATCAGTGTGGAAAGATGATGGAAAAAATAAAATAAAAACGTATGTAAATTACCAACACCAGTGTACCTGACCAAGATTCAAATCTCTAAAATCACAATTCCAGTAAAAAAGGTTTCTAAAAGCCTGAAATCATAGACTGCCTAAAAATTTTAAAATTTTATGGTGCACATTTTCAGCTAATACAATTCATTTTACTATTAGTAACGGGGTTTTTAAGTTTGTAAATGACTGTAGTTTTTTAAAGACTAGAATACAAATACCCTATCTTTATAATAACCATCACTGATATTCTAAGGACACAGGACTTCTTATATATTTAGGAAGTTTACCAGCACTGGTTTGAAGAAAGGAGGGTAGAAAAACAGTGAAACTCATCTTTAGATAAACCATCCTCTGTGCACCCGACAGCTATTCCAAATGAATTAAGACCTTTTGTGTCAATGTTAAGAACTAAAGACAAGCTTGCTGGAACTGAACCAGCCCTGTGAGCTTTCCCACTTCCTATTTTGGTCAATATTGGTGATTATAATTTTATTTATAGTCTAGATGAATGAGCACTGGACCTAGGACGTAGAGTTTCATTTCTCTAGTCACTGAAATACTAAAGTTGGTATTCATATTAAACTTAGGGTTAAGAACGTAGATATCTCAGTCAATAATAATAAAAGCGTGCTCTAAGCTACCATCACTATAACATACATAAAACTCTCCAGGGTTAGGGACGTGGGAGTCAGGATACAGATATTTTCTTTGGTGGTCCACTGTTCGAAACATGTCCTCAGGCAGTTGACCTGGTCCAGCATCACATGACTGGATGGCAGACATGGATAGATCTTGCCTTGCTGTCCAGTTCATAACCTGGAGCCACTCCATCAAGGCTTCAGCGTCGACTGCTCCAAAGATCATTGATCTAGGGACAGGATGGTGAATTCTGATGGTCATAGTTGGTGGTGGCACAATGGTGCTCTGCCACTTAAAAGCTGATTGACAATCTTCTTGGTGCTCACAGGATTACAGCCTACCTTGATTAAATGTTTCAGGCATCCATCTTTATTATGACCTCGTTTGGCAACTGTAAAACGTGTGTTACAGTTTGACACATTCCTCACTAGTTGAAAATTTTCTCCTGCACCATAATACCCAAGGTTAAAATAAAGACCTAGCCTACTTAACTTTCCCATTAATCAAACAGTAATTACCTGTCTATATGATCTTATTATATTTGTCGATTCTCTTTATAAAATTCATTTTTTCCTATAACTTAAGGTGGGGATGTAAAAAACGCGAGAAAATGCCAGTGTTTGCAGTTTTCATATCAAAACTTTTATTTTGCTAAAATAAATCAAATATTGTTCCAGTAGAAACATAGAGTTTAACTTTCTTCACAAGGTGAAATCAACAGCCATTGAATATCTGTTATGAGCATGGTGGTATTTGATGACAACTTTTTAAATTAAGAAAAAAAAATTGTCATTAAATTTCAAGTAACACTTGACAGAAATTCAAGAACTGTTGATGTCACCATGTGAAGAAAATCAATCTGTATATTTGTAATGAAGTAATATTTTATTTATTTTGACAAAAAAAGTTTTGATAGTCTATAGAAACTATTACAAAAACACTTGACATTTCTCGAGTTCCTTACGTCCCCGCCTTAACCTCCTACATATTCCTAGCTCTTGAACTGATGACGATAATATTCCTGTAGCAGTTTCCCCTGGTGATCAGTTTTATTTTACTCATGACTCAACCTTACAGAGAGTCCCTGACCCCTGCTCTGACCATCAAACATAATCATCTTATTTACATCGGCGGGATGGTTCCCCCACTTCATGGTCCACGGAATTTTATCGTCCAGTGGTACGATGATGTTGTGTGATACGACAAGAGCAGTGTAAGACGGTGTGGCCTGAATCTTTGAGAATGAAGATACTGCCACTACGATAAATATATCTAGATACTACTGAGAATCGCGGTGTATTGCTGAAGAGCAAAGATTTGCATTTTGTCTTGAACATTTTCATAATTATATTACTTCAGCTCAAATAAGGCTACAACCACATAGGCACGAAACAAAATTAACTACAAATCTATTTACAACGTTGGATCTCGCCCCACGCCAAAACTAAACTTTTATATTACTGGTACCATATTAAAAGTGGTCGTTCAGTGCCCAAAGATCTAAGTATCAACACCTACGATCATAACTTCGGACAGGTATTTTATTTGGATCATTTGAGAGCCCATTTCACTGTCGATTGAATGGGAAACTAGTTGTGTGTTAACATCGGAACAATAGAGCGTTTCGAATTACTGTTTCCCGCATTAGTTACTTGGAAACATTGAAATTGTAATAATTTTAGTGGAAATTATTTCAGTTAAAGGTTATTTTTAATTTTGTTGTATTTTTTAGAAATATTTTTGAATGGTTTTGTGTAAAGAGAAAGTATCGTGTTTGTACAACACTTAGACCTTGCTATTATGATGACTACCTCATTATTTTATGACATCAAATACAATAATTTTGATTTTAAAATTTGATCCATCCCCAATCGGTCTGTCCCTGTGATAGTCAAAAATTATTTCATATATTTTGTTTATACTTTATATTTAAATTTTATATGAATATACTTAAGAATATTTTTTATTTTAAATTAAGAACTTGAATTAAGTGGAATGGTGTAATGTGTAAGGGTGAGTAATTTTTTTATTTAAATTTGTTTGAAAATGTCTTTACCTTTGTTGTTAAAGAAGGATAGCTAGGAAGTGTTTGACCTGAAAGATAGTACTGTGTACTTGTGTTTTGGGTAAAAATTAATTTACGAGTAGCTTACTGATGAGGTATTTTTTTAAATTTGAGATTTTTCCAAATATGCTTCAATTATTTTGTTTAAAATATATATTGGGGGTGTGTTTAACATGACAAATAAAAATATATACCCTTTTTTTGGAAATAAAAATAGTTTACTGAATTTTTTTAACTAGATTTATTTTAATATTGGCATCACATGATTCATAATGGGTATCTGGTATTTTTTCTACAATATAAATAGCTTTATATATAATTTTTCTCTAAATAGCTGTTAAAAGTTAGCTTAGTACTGATTTTTGAAAAATTTGAGTTTTTTTTAAATAGCTCTAACTATTTTGTTCAATAGATGTGTATCTGGTGACTATTTTACACTAAAAATAATAATGTGACTTTATTTTTGTAAAATTAACTAATAAAAGGCTAGTTTCCCTTGACAAATTTGAGAAAATTTTATTTATTTTGAAAAATACCTTCATTATCAAGTTCAAAATTAGTTTACTTGGGAATAATTATTTTTCATGATAAATAATAATATATTTTTATTTTTACAAAAATATATCTTGAGAGTAGTTTACTGCTTTTTGTAAATGTTCTTTTTTTAAAAAAAAATTTAAAAATTTGCTTAAAAATATATTTGAAGCGTTATTGTGATTTACAAGATGCTCTGTTGATATTTCTAATGACAAATCACTTAAGAGTAGTTTACTGAAAACCCATTTTTGAAAAAAATTATATGCTTAAATACACTGCATAAAAACGCTTGTACAGTATGTTTGTGTCACAGCCTCTATTTAAGGTAGAATACAGAATACCACACTAAGATGCGATACTTGGTTTAAGCTATATTGCCTACCTATGTTATGTATTATACATTAGGAGGGAGGAAGGCACAGGCTCTTAGTGTACACATTCTTTGAAACAACTGATTTTATCAGCACATGACTTACAAACTAGGCTTATTTCTAGAAGAAACAAAAGACCTAACCCTCCGACTGTTAATTCTTCACTATGCTAGAAGTAAAACTTAAAACAAAAATATCTTCATTTATTAAAACTTGAAGCCAGATGTCCGCAGTCTGGATTGGTAGTATTGGAGAGGGGGGTTCAGGGTTTGAATTCCATATGGATCTATCGGTTTTTTTTAATCCCCGTATAGTTTATTTATGTGGTTTATACATTTTCTCTCCACGCCAATCTTGGAGAGCTTCCTTTAAAACTAATCTTTCTACGCCATTAGTAGACCCAGTTTTGAACTTAATTATAAAATATATTTTTATACTATACATTATTTACTCTTTTAGTTATGTTTCACTGAATGAGCAGCATAAAAATATGGGTTAGTTTTGGTAAAGTTAGATAAAGAAATATCCACGGACAATCATTCTGATTATAAAGCGTTTTTAATGACCTTCAAATATATCATACCTCACCTACTTTCATCTTTATTTGAAATTAATCAAATGTAACCTCTCATGTACTCAAACAAAATATCCTACAAGTAGAATTTATTTTAATAAAGAATGTATTTTTTTCTAATTTACAAATTTATTGCTATTTTTTTAATTAAAAACCATGCCTACCATTGGTTATCACCATCAACCTCTCTCTCCTTCTTCCTTTAAATACTCCTTCCTCTTTCCCTTAGTGACAAGTCACTAACTCAGGCGCTGAGTGTTAAGAACCCGGCAAGGCCTGAAAAGCCCCTCAGTTTCCTGACAACCTCTAGAGTAGGCAAGCCGCTGTACAGACCTACATTGAAGGTTGCGCTCTTCTCTACTTCCCGTGGTTGATTACACACTATTACTGAGGATTCACACGTTCACCGAAAAAAAGTGCGGGACAGAAACGCAATCATTTGACAAGCTCTAAGGCAATCACAAGATTTATACCCCATCATAGTGAGTATCTCCGCTTTAAATCAACTGGTTCCAGCTTGTTCGACGTTGCTTGAAAACTTCCGATTGGGAAATCCAATTAAATATCCAAATACACCAACACAAATTAGAGCGCATGCGCTATTGAGATAGAGTCAAGCAGACAGCTTAGTTGATTATTTTGAGGAGATTTGAATAGCTCGTATTGAGCTATATCATAACACAACCCTATAGTTTGAAAAGTCCATCGCCACAATTAACTAAAATACCTGTTTATTCACTAGGATATAGAATTTATTGAATTGTAGAATTTGTTAAGTTAAGTGGCAAAACAACATAGGTCGATATCCATTTCTGCTAGCATGTAAATTCATGAGCCACTAACGCAGAATCTACTATCTACTTTCAGTGGATGTATGAACCAATCTTTAATGTTGTGCATTGGTTCCCCATCTGTGGGTCATGACCCATTAGTGTGTCGCAGACATCTTTTTGTTGGATCACGTTATTTAATTGGTCTGAAAGAACATGCTTTTTCAAATGAGTGTCGGGATATTTTTTTCTCTCCAAAGCAGACTAGCTACACTTTTGGTTAAAAGTCTGGCCTGAGTACTCAGACCTATCAAACCATCAATAAAAAATATCAAGCCTTTCATCACTACAGATCTTTGTGAATGTGTGTTTTCAAATTTAGAGTTTTGAATATAGAGAATTTTTGTTAGATTTTTTCTAAGAATAAAACATATTTAGTTTGATCATAACATGGATCTACCTTCTTAATCCAAGCAACAACATTTATCTCGCTAGTAATGTCTCAATTAACTGTATTTTGTCACCGCGTCTTACTAACTGTTCAGGTTGTACGCATTTTTGATAGTTACTCTAAATGGGTAGGGATAAAGAAGGAAACTATTTAGAGGTAATATGCCCGTATTTGTGTGGAAGGAGAGTGGGAAACCATTTAGAAAAAAACACCTCCAGTAGACCCGGCCGAGACTAAACCCCATTTTTCACCTTTATTGTCAGGCCAGTCTAACACTCGAGTGATGGCTTAGACTATTCGCACACTGAATCAGGTCTCAATTAATTGTTTGAGCAAATGAGGACTTACAAACTACAAAGCAATTATTTTATTTAAAAGAATATATTTTTTATTTACTAATACTATCAACGATGTTAATAATATTCATAGTAAATTGTAGTAAAGAGATATTTGATATTACAAATATTAGGAAATAAGCTTATGCTATATATATAAATAACTTGATATTTTTGCAAAACAAACTCTACATCAAAATATTAGATGATAAATTGGTATATCTTAACACAAATATTATATTCACTGTGAATAAATTAGTCCACAATAAATATAATATATGTTAATACATACACATTTATATAATCTTATATATCATCTAATCTTTTGACGTTAAGTATTTTGGAAAAAAAAAGTCATTTCCATAATATTACATAAATATATTTATTTTTATTTTTAATATAATACTATCAATATTTTTTAGGAAAAAAATACAAAAATGAAATTATCTTAGCAATAAAATAAAATAATATATTTGTGAAATTTTGTTGGGTCACCAAATAATGGTATTTATCTTAATTTCAATTTTTTCGTAAAGTAATGTATTTTCAAGCACTGGAGTCTATAACGCATATTTGTGTCACAAAGGAAGGAATGAGGGAGCTATAATTTAGAGGACATATACCTAGACGCCCCTAGAGGGAGAGTGGGAAAAAATTTAGTAAAACTACGCTTAAAGCACTCGGGTGGGATTCTAAATCCGACCTCCACGTCACCATCAGACCAAAAAGATTTACATTTAGTTCACGTACACTGCAATGAGTTTGTAAATACTTAAAAATGAAATGCCAATTTGAAATAGCAGTTTTCATATTAAAAACCTAAAGAGAATGTTGAGTAATATTTTATATTAGAAATATGAAGACAATTTGAAATAATATATATTCAAGGTACATTGTAAAAATGTAGTTAGAATTTGAAATTATAATTCAAATTTTTATCGTGGATCTTGAAACAATAATTACTGCTTAGTTGGCTAGGATTTGCCTTTTTATACAGTAGGCCTACCTATTCAAGTTCTCATTACTAGTTAAATAAAATGAGATCAAGTCAAATTTACAAAAAAGGTTTTATCAATCTAACTAGAGATTCGAATTTAATAACCACCTAAATTTTAAACTATTTACCATCATATAGGCATTACATTCAAATCAATTAATTTTCATAAAAATATTCAAAATATTCATATAATATATTTAATAGTGTTTGAGCTTTAAAACAACCTCAATATATTGAATCATTTTTCGATTTCTAGCAATGATATGTTTAAGTTTACAAAATATTATAGTTTAAGATTTATGTGTTTGTATGGTTATTTTACTAAGCTTTTTTTTTATATTTGATCTTTTTTTCATTTAATGGTTTATATTAATATTGTTGAACACCTTATTTTTCCGCTTTGTATAGTTTACTAAAACTTCAACATTTTTCATTACATCCCACAAACTTAAAAATTTAAAAATATTGATATAAAGAGTCAAGAAAAGCACTAAATTTTTCCAACAAATAAATATGAAATCACCAATAAATCTAAACTCGTAGATTCAAAGTGAGTACGAAATCCTAAATCTCTCAAACCTTTTTAATGGGGTCGTAAGTTTTGTTCGACGTCCAAATACGAGATTTATTTCTGTACGTGCAGACACGCAGTTGGACAAACTGGTCGAGAACCAGACACAAGAAACCGATCACTGACTAATGACATTCGTGGAATCGTTCGCTTCTTGTAGTACTAAAACAACCTTGATGTGTATTTAAGAAATATACCTATCACTTTTTAGATATAATAACCTAAACAAAATAAAAAAATTGCACTAAATATAACACAAATGAGCTTGACATAGTTCGGCTACTTTGACTTTCCCTAAAACGACTTTTCAAATTGCCCTACCTATCACTGATTAGCTGTCAAGTCTACAACCCACCCCACATTAGTTACGTATTCGACGTTAATCTGCACATATATTTACATTAACTGAGCTTTTGATACCAACAGATTTTTAAATTGTACCAACATTAAATAAGAATAAATCTTATTCGGTGGCTACATGGTCTAAGGTATCACTTTCTCAGTAGACTATATTGCCGAAGACGGTGGTTCGAATCCTAGTAGGGTGTACTGACTGTGGTTTCTCCTAAATGTTTTTCCACTCTCCACACAAATGCGGATACACTTTAATTAAATTTAATCTTCCTCGTTCCAAACACATTAGTGTAATTAATATTAATGTAGTATTAATAGTAGTACGTATAAGCCGAAAGGGTAGTAAAACGCGATGCTATTAAAAACGATTTTATAAAAACAAGTCTGACTTGGATAAATTTACGCTTTCACTTCAGAAAATATTATAATTATTTTATGGGTGTTTACTAAACAAACACAAAGCTAGTCTATTCTTAACCAAATATCTAGGATTCCTAGCAAACAACGTACACATAACGTAAAAAAAAGTTGTTTCTTTTGCGTTCTCCACGTCTTACTAGCCGTTCAAACTATCTACATATTTCGCTTATTTGGAATAAGTATAATCACATTGGCGTTTAAGGATTGGGTCAACCGATTTATGAAAAATAAAACCACTCTGGTACACCCAGCTGGGACTCAAACCATGACCATTTTGTCACCACTAAGGTCAACGATACTGATACCCTTTTCCACGTGTTTACTGGTAGTAACGTAAAAATAGGTCTTTTACATTAAGTAATAGACATTAATTTGTATAACTTTTATGAGAAAATTTAAATAATATTGTAGTTGTAGTGCAATTATTAGACTGTTCTTATATTTTTTTCATGTGTTAGAATCAAAGTTCTAAGATAATCGTTAGATGAAATAATTGATAGTCACTAATATTGGATGTTACGTAACTATCAAAGCTCAAATTAGGATTTGGTTTCGTTCTTTGGACACTTCAAAATGATCAAACCTAGGATTGTGCAAGTGTAAGACATCCAACGTTGGTAAAAATACGTTCTATATGATATCCTATCATTCTATTTGAAATTTACTAGATATTAGCCAACCCAGTGCCATCAAACCTAACATCCACCATGCCATCACAATAAGTAAAAATTTGCTAATTTAGGCTGTGACCACGCTATAGTCAACATTATATCTCTATAAGTTTTGTCGTGGTCAACGTACAAAGAATCCTACATCAGGTATATTAAAATAAATTGATTCACGAACAAATATAATTTCAAAAGTTAAAACTGTTGAATACCATATGTATCATTATAAATAAACCATTTAAATATTTGTAGATGGCTTTAACTATCATGGTTGGCCGTGGGTGAGAATATAAGCAGCATTTACTACGGTTAGTACTTTGCTAGGTGATTGTTTATTAGGAAACTTTGTTCTAATCTCACAGAATATTCAGAATATATTAAATCACAGTAGGTTCAAGGTTCATAAAACACGATGGCACAGAAAGTTGTTATTTGGTTCCCAATAAACAATTGAAGTAGACGTGTATATTGTCGGCGTAATAAAAGGGCACGCAAGCAGAACAAGGATCCTCAGGCGATTCAAGGAATCCTCAAAGCGAAGGTGTGTATGTGTCTAGAAAAACGAAACGATGAAACAATCATTCAGAGAAACGGTTTCGATCATTAACAATTTACTCGGTTTTTTCTATCACAATCAAAGCGTACGCCGGTCAAAGCAAGACAATGGCGCGAAGAAAATGATGCAATTGTTTCCACACAGCTAGGAAATATGTAACAGACAGCTCAAGGTGTAAAGACCGTATAAGGTAGGTTCATTAAAACGATTCAGTTTAGTAACAGTTTAAAAGCGCCACCTTATTGAAGAGAAATACACCCATATTTATTAAGATATCGGCATAGTAATATTATGTAGCGACTGTTAAAAAAAAAGTTTTTATTTGCCTGAGAAAGGCTAGATCGATTTTTTCTAACAGTGTAATTTGATCTCAATTATCCTTTTAGTGATTGTATTTTTAGATTATAAAATATTATAGTGACGTGTCGATAGTTTCAAATTGCATTTTGGCGTGAGCTATATTTTAAAATAAAAAACTTCTTAAAAAATATTATATTTCTAGATTTCTGGAACAATGTAATTTCAGAAACCACCAGGCGGCCATCTTTAGGTAAAGGAGGAAAGGATCTCAAGCTAAGATTCGTCTGTTTGCAGTTTTTATAACTAATAATGATTTTTATCTAAATGTTAAAAATAATGCTTCAGTAGTAATAAGTGTATTTAAATTTATTTATTAAGTAGGCTAAGCTCAACGGTTCCTAAATATCTGTGATAGGCTAAGTATTACGGCGTTTGAAGAGAATCTTTTTTGAGTGTTTAAAAAGTTCAAATGACACCATGCTCATGATTTAATTAAAGATTATTTGGGACCAATATGTTTAAAACCTTAAACCTAAAGGTCTTTACTGAAATCATGTTGATTTATTTTTGACCAATAAGGTTTTGGTAAAAAAAATGAACAAAATACAAAATGAAACTCAACGTCTATTCCACCTAAGCTTGAGGGTCTTTGTTACTTGAAGGAATGTTTCGTCACTATCAATACATTTAAACTTAAATTTAAATTCAATAGAGGTAAATATGAAGTTTCAAAGTCAATAATATAATTCTAAATTATCTTTAAATTTTCTGCTCTGAGTTTATAGAAAATACTTTGTTTGAGAAAGATTGGATATAACTTTATCACTTTTTACCCTAGTCTCAGAACTGCGCTATTTCTGGTAGAATGTCGTGGAAGATTAGTTTAATGCTATATTTTCAAACATTTTTCAAACTTTAGAATCTGGTTTTAAATCAATAAAATCATGTCGCTACTTTTCGTTACTAGTTTGTCGTGTGATTTATTTTAAAATAAACTCCTTCATGGAAAATGTCTAGTTTTCAGACATTTTTAATGCATTTCATCACTCCGAAAGTTGGCCCCATTAATTCACTTTATATGCACTTACCATTAACATTAGTAGACACGTGAGATAAGTGACAGCGATGTCGGGGTTCAAATCTAGACCGAGAACTCTGAGGGTGAATTTTCATCTCCTCGCTTATTCGGATACAATTTCTGTGACTTGTATATATCTTAGTTTTATACCTCGTTAGTGTGATGCGCATAGTCCTGAAGAGTGGTATGAGACAGCAAAAACGGTTACATACACACAATTATTGTGTATATATATATGTGTGTGTGTGTGTTTAGTAAAACATAGTTAAAGCTAAGCCCTTATTTTATAGAAAAAAAAGTATATATGTACAGTTTATATTTAATTATATGTAGTCAAGCTCGGTAGTCTTGGGGTAAAGTGCTCTCCTTAGGACTTGATGTTCGTGGGTTCAAACCCAGGCGGGGTTAACTAATTTTTCTTGAACTATAAAGATCGCTAGCACAACTTCCTTCGGAGGGAAATGTCACATGTCGATTGTGGCATGTAAAAGAACCCTGGAAGTTATCTCTCCCGGCAATATTGGTAGACCCTTTCTTTCTTTCTCATAGAAATTCTCTTGTGCTGATATAATCAATCGGTTCAGAAAGTATATTATAAATAAAATGAATATATATTATGTATACTATAACCTTGTTAATACTAACTAATTGGGACCGAAGCTCGTTCGGATTAGCAGAAATTTGGATCGAGCGTGAGAATAAAAGGATACAATAGTTTCACGAATTTTAAAATATAATTGAATGAGTTTAATCAAATTTTCATTTACTAAACAGATACATACCAAGTAATAAATAGTACTTACTATAGTTGCAGGAAAAATAATTGTGTTGACTACAACATGTAAATATTGAGCCTTTATTATAATATATCATTGTTTCTTACAATTCTCTTTTAACTTTGATTTTGTTAACCAATAAAATCTTTTTCATTTGACTTAACTTTTTCCCCGTTTTCTGGAAAATGTGCTCGGATTAACTGGAATCTCAGACTACCAGGTTTCGGTCTAAAGGGGTTGTAGATAGTAGATAGAATGTATAGTCCTAGACCATAGATACAGTTTATTTATAATATATTTATTTCACATTAAAATAAATAAATTTTAAATTAATATACACAACATTACGCAAATTCTATTAGTAAAAAAATATTCAAAGAAAATTTTATAAAATTTAAAATCAGAACATCAAGTTCAAATAAATAATACTAAAACGTTCGGCTATAGTTGGTGTTCCGTCCCCTCGATCAAAACTGGGATCCTATAAACTAATAGGGCCTACATACCAATGGTGTTGGAGAAATTAACTGTGCGGTAATATACTTGTTTTTTATGGGTATGTTTCAAAAAAAATTCCCAACTCAACTTAACTTACATGCAACAATAAATAAGTTGTCTATGAATTTGTAATTGGTGAAAATTAACTGATGAAATTTAAAAAAAATCCGTTTTTGAAAAGAATGAATGGAATAGACTTCAGATAAATATTATGCCCTATATGACTAGAATATTTTGAACTTGGAGGTATTGAGATAAAGTTATCACCTATGGATCCAATGTTCGTGGGTTCAAACACAGCAAAGGTCAACGGATTTTTCCTGATCGATACAATTCCGTAGCACAACTTCCTTCGGAGGGAAGTAGAGCCATCGGTCACATATTGATTGTGGCATGTAAAATAACCCTAGAAGGTATGAGAAAACACCCTTTCTGGCAAAATTGATATGGTCTTTAGCCCAAGCTCATAGAGATTTAGTATGAAAGGGAACGGGGAACCACCACAATTTTGAACTGACCTAGTACATGGGATTTCTACCAGATGGTGTAGGCAGCCCTAGCCATTCGAAGGGCTGAGAGTATTTCCACCACTGGAAGGATATAAATCACATCAAACCAACCTTTGGGTTGTTGAATCAAGAATAAGACATTATATATTTAATTATATTACAGAATGAACCCAAAACAGTTAAACGATTTGTATCTTTAAAATAACACTTTAATTGAAAAAGAAAAACATTAACTGGCTAAATAAAAGCAAATCACATACTACGCTTCTTCATTATTTGAAAATAATGTCACTCAGCTGATCTCCACCAGACGTCAGACAAACCTCAGCAGTTGTCCATCACTTTCCTCAACATAGATCGTCGGTTTCCACCCTACCTTGCATATATATTATGAGGGTGGTCTATTAATTAAAATGTGTGGACACCTTCAAACAAAGACCACCATAAGAATATATCAATACTTTGTATAATATATACATTCTATGTAGTACAACTATAACACTTTCAAACAAAGACCACCATAATAATATATCAATACTTTGTATAATATATAAACATTCTATGTAGTACAACTATATA
Source organism: Timema genevievae (assembly GCA_902155825.1). Taxonomy (NCBI): domain Eukaryota; kingdom Metazoa; phylum Arthropoda; class Insecta; order Phasmatodea; family Timematidae; genus Timema; species Timema genevievae. Next base: position 42,418 of record CABFWO010002459.1, read on the forward strand.
GCATATAGCACGTGCAATCGAAGACCACCCTCACAATAATCTCTATCTCTTGTGGCTGGCCCAAGGCTCACCTTATTACACAACACTTCATGGATAGTATTCAAATGGATGTATTTCATAACTGTGAACTTTAAGAAATTATCTAGTGTATTTTTATTTGTAAAACAGAAATATGTTAATACAAATTGTGACCTCATTGAATCAAGATTTTCCAAAATGGTGGAATCGTGAGACCGAGCATGTTATGGAAACATGACTAGACTACCTATTTAATATATATTTTGGTCAAAGGAATAGCAGAAGTCAGAAGATATCTTTATCTGTTGACACCAACCTGTATATATATGTCATTTATTAGGAAGTTCTGATCTTACAAATATAAATAGTAATCGGTCGAAATGGCAGTTTTTTTAAAAGTGATCATTTCGTTATTTCTTTCATTGAGGCAATTACGCTTATTCGTGGTCTAACACGCAACTCTTGAGTTAGACTAGACTGATGAAGAGGGGGAGAACGGGGTTCGATCCCGGTCGGCTGAACTGAGGGTGGTTTTCCTAAACGGCTTTCCACTATCCCTCCTAGCCAATGCGGGTGCTCTTCCTTTAAATTTAACCTTCCTAATCCCTAAAACCACCATCGTAATTTATTTATAAGGGTGTATCCCGAACGGGTAGAAACACGCGGCGCTAAAAATATTTGCTCTCATTGAATTATTATCTGGTTGACCTTACTGAGTAGTTTGTATGTATAATATTCTATAATTTTTATAGTATAGATATAGTATAATAAATTATTACGTAATCTATACTGTAGACAGCATTCAAATGATGGAGAGCTCTAGGCCACGATCCGTTCTTGACCGTTGGAGATACACCATCGTTGAGTGGTCCTCTTCTTGTTGAGAATGTTCTTTTCCCAAATTAATTTAGAGCTGTGCAGTTTTATAAAATCAATTAAGTATATATGTAAGTAAATCAATAAGGGCAGTGATCAAGAAACGTTTAGTATTAACTTGACCAATGAGGTGGAATAGTTTAAGTTTAGATTATTAGGGTTATGATGCATTTAACTGTGCATCTATAAAATGGTCAATGTGTATATTTTGAAGCACGTATTCTCACTGACATCACTGGTGACCCATGTGACACACCATTGACAAATTTCATCAAATTGTGCGCTGATGATCCTTTTGCGAGGAAGTTAAATTGCAATGAGGTTGCTTCATTTTAAGCTTGAAAAATTTATAAATTCCAGTGTCGAATGCAAGGTGTTTCTGTCGAGGAATAAATACCCCGCAGTAATGAAGGGTGATTCTCTCAGCCAGGAGTGTACCGTACAACCGAATAAGACAATGTGTTACTATGTTAGAATGTGGCTCCATGTCATCAACAGTCTTACTTCATTTGTAAACTTACGTACCGTAAACTATGGAACCCACGCATCCTACCAATTAGTTTGCAAGGCACTGGCACTATTAAATGGTGATTCACACTGGAGCAGTTCTTTAGCAAAATCCGCTTTGTGTATCTCTTATTCCTCACCAAGAAATGTTCCCTCCATCATATTAATATTTTTCGCGAGACAGATCCTCTCAAACTTTGTCTCGCCCACTGGGAAAGCATTGAACTTAGAATCAGTACTGAGCATTTGGTAGACAATTAGGACTTCAATAAATTAATTATCGGTAAGAATAAAACATTCCCTTGAAAGAAACCGTTAAAGTTGTGACATGGATTATATAGCTATTGACCCAGTTTTGTCGCTACTAGGCAGTTCCAGTTATTTAGGTAAATTTCTAAGCTTAGTCTAATTTGTATCTAATTTGATATGCGTAAGATTTGAATGACATAATTTTCTTTCTTTGCAATTTCAATTTATTTTCTACAATTTGCCTCTTCCCCCCCCCCTCCCCCCGCTTAGTTTTACAAATAATAATGTAATCCAAAATGGAATTTTCAATTAAACTGAGATGAGACACTATCAAGTAAAGCTTTTAAACATTTTGACTCTCTTGAGAATAGTTACACAAGTTAAACTTTAAAAAAAGGATAGAATAAGGTTATTAGTTATCTAAATACTAAACACAATTCTAGCAGCAACATCTAAATGCTGGCTCCTGATGATAAAAAAAACTAAGATCATTTACAAAGAGGCTTTGCCTAAAATTTTGTTTCTTTATTTCCTTCAATTAATAAAACTATTCTGTATGTCTAAATTTAAAGCGGAAATAATTATTCTGCACATAATTTTTTAATCCTTAAGATAAATCTTTCATCAGCTCCAAAGTTTTCACAATGGTAATTTCTTTCTATTATGTTGCATGATTCTTTCTCTTTACTAGAAATTGAAAAACCTGGGACTAGAAACATTTTTCCTTTAATGAATATATTTGTTTAATTCTGACATTAACGCAAAAAAAGTTGCAGGCAAAAGCTGGTTAGTATAAATAGTAAATATGTTTTTATAGTATACATGTGTTTTATATTTTATTATATTATATTATATTATATTATATTATATTATATTATATTATATTATATTATATTATATTATATTATATTTTATTATATTATAATTATATTATATATATTACATTATGTTTTCTAATAATAATGGTATATTTATAATTTTAAATTTATTTATATAACATATTTTATGTTTATATTATGTAAGTTTATTTATAATGTATTTATATTTATGTATTAACCCTGTTTATATAAATGTGTATTCATATATATAAATATATAAATGTGTATTCATATATATAAATATATAAATGTGTATTCATATATATATATATTCAAATAATTAGTTCATGGAGGCTAGAAATAATCTAGTTTGTTACACAACATTTTAATCATTAAAGGTTTACTTCTATTTGTTTTAAGTCGAATTAATCCAAAATTTATGTAATATTTTAAAGGCATTTAGACTTGTTTTAAGTTACTACCAATAATTATGGCATTTTGCGTAACACAGTGCTATTTTTTCAATATACGTTTTTAAAACTAACTTTATTATACAGCTTACTCACTACTGCACACTAAACCCTAGCCGCAGAAATCTGTCGCATACAATAGCAGCATTTATAAAGACTTATATTATAGTAAAATATACTAGAATTGTTGGTTTCATGGTCTAACGCATCATTATTATCTTGTTGGATTGGATCGCTCGTGACGGGAAGATTGGGATTCAAATCCTGGCCAAGTGAACTAAAGGTGGTTTTCCCCAAATGGTTTCACATTCTTTCCACGCAGCTGCTGGTGCATTCCTCATATTATTCTATCTTCCTTTTTCCTCCTTCATTATATTTCTTTACATGTGTATAACGTGTATTAAGACCTGAAGCAAAAAATAAAAAATAAAAATTATCTTATAACCTTCTGATCGAACTAGGTCTACAGCAAATAAGTACCAACATGTGATGAATGGTCAGGTGTGTTGTGAATCAAGCCTAACACTCCTACTCTATTTCAAATGTATGAATACAGAGGCGGGCAAAGAAAAGGTCCGGTAAGACTCTGTAGACAAAGCAGGTAATTACTCAGACATGCAATCCTGTATCTACTCCCAGAGTAAACAAAACATTGATTGTTCGTGCGCGTGCTCGCTTGCATCTATCATCTATCTCATCTCTAGCGTGTCCGTGGAATACAGTAATTTTCACAAGTTTGTGCTTACTCTTCTGGAGGAAGTTTTTGATAGCGCTATTACACACACACACACACACACACACACACACACACACATGTATTGTACATTTGTTGACCTCTTAGAAACGAATGCAGATCTTGAGAATAGATGGTACTTACAGAGGTATGAGAAATTACTGGGTTCCAGATTTTGTTTGTTTTAAATGAAGGCTCATGTGTAGAACTTTCATTATGTGTTCGTGCGACTGTTACGACTTTATTTTAACCATCTTTGAGATTGTACTTCTGGGCAGTTGGTGATCATGTTATTTAAAGTAATTTGATACACTTTTAAATAAAACATGGGGCTGAAAAAATATATATGTACAGTTTGGGCCAAATATTGGTGTAATTTTGAAATATAGAGGTTTTAATTTATTTTATAGCTAAGCAGGTTTGTTGATTGTAGTTTCTTTTCATATATATTTTATTTTAAAGCTAAGTAGGTTTGTGGATTGTAGTTTCTTTTCATATATAATTTATTTTAAAGCTAAGCAGATTTGTTGATTGTAGTTTCTTTTCGTATATAATTTATTTTAACTCAAAATTGTATCATAGTAGAAAAAATTAACCCAATATTATTTTGGTAAAACACTAAACTAAACTTGTTTTACTAAAAAATGATAGATCTGTAATTTTTAATATAAAAAAAAGTTTCCTAGACTTGACCACAAGACGAATATGAAGTAAATAAATACATTTTCGACCACGAAATGATGATGAATCTTTAAGGTTTATGTGCATCCAAACCCAAAAGAGTAGTTTTTACAATCTGTCTGTACATATGTCTCTCTCTATTTCTTTCTCTATTCTTGGACACAGATATGAAATGGTTTTATGTATTTTGTTCAAACTTGATGTTATAGGTCAATGCCTTGGGACTGTTTTATTTGGACTCCAGCCCTCAAATTAATGGTAGTTTACTGCTAAGTGATTTTTTTTATTCTAAATTTTTCTAAAATGGCTCAAGCCATTTTATTTAAAATTGATATCTATATCATGATGATATTTCAAATAAATCTGTATTCTTGATTTTTGTATAAACATTTGTAAAAGAGTAGTTTTCTGAAAAGAGACTTTCAAAAATTCGAAATATTGTTACAATATCTTTAATGAGTAAAGATTTTGTTTAAAATATTTATCTACCGAGTGGTTGACATTAACAATAAAATTGTTTATTCGTTTTTTGGGGGAAATTCATTTAAGAGTAATTTATTGATGGTTAATTTTTTACTAGATATTTTAAATATGATCATTGCAATTATTTGTTCAAAATGGGTACATGTTAGATATTTTATATTATATATAATTATTTTCTAAGAATTTAGTTTTATAATAGTTTACTGATGAATGATATTTGTACAATTAGAAATTTTTTGGAAATATATCCTACGATTTTTTTAAAAATATGTATTGGGTGACTATTTTACGTAATCAATAATAATTTATGTTTAATTTTCTAGAATATATTAATTTAAGGGTAGTTTACTTATAACAGTTATATTGTATATCCGTTGAAATTTTTTGAAATTAGATTTTAAGATTCCGTTTAAAATGTTTATCTAGGAATAGATTTTCATGATAAATAAGAATACCTTTCAATTTTTACAAATTAAAAATAGATCTAGGATAGATTGCAAAAAACTTATTTTTGTATATTAGAAATTTGTTAAAAGCAATTAAACGATTTGGTTTAAAATGTATATTTAAAGAGAATTTATTGCTAACAACATGATTATGTTTATGTTTTCATGAGGAAAGCTTACTTAAGAGTGGTTTAATGAAAGACTATTTTTTAAATTTTTTTTCCAGGCTGTACACAACATGAAATGTCTTTTCGATTTGATTGTACCATTATTTAATCAAGTAATATAATTTTTAACGTTTCAAAAACTAAATGAAAAATTAAAAAAATTCATAAAACAACGTAAAAAGATAAAACGAATATTACTCTTCATTCATATTATTATAATATCTAAATAAGTCGAGGACAGGTTAAATATAAGTGAGTCTAATAATAATTCACCTGGAGAGGCGATAAAAAAACTAATATAAAATGGTGACGGTATGGAAAATTATCACTTAATACTCCGTTCCAAGATTCTAGACATATAAGGTCTTAACCTCTCAGAACAGACTCACCAACCGTGCTGGTTATTTATGTCTGAAACTCCAGATGGTGCGTAAACACTTCTTAAAGACTCCGCTTCAAATCTCGGTCAGGTGAGGTGACATGGTTGTGAAACCAGGAGGGATGCGAGATATTTTTATTTCCTTAGTAATGCAGTTTTTCCAGCTGATGTATTGAATTTATATTGGTTTATCCTACTGTGATATTAAAAGTGTACTATCTACTAAATTATGATATCAGTACACGACCCACAAATTAAATAGAGTATAAAAAACCAGTAGAGTCGCTAAAATGATCATTTGGGTATTGGGAGAGCTGTGATGTTAAATAAAGAAAATAAATTAAAAATACATTATTACCATCACACGTACATTATTCTTGTCACACACACTATGATATGCTGTAACTGGAGAATTTAATAAAAGTTTAGCACCACGTCTTACTAAACGTTCGGGCTATACGCTTAAGAACTAATTACGCTAATGGGTTAGTAATTTGGAAGGTTGTATTTGGAGGAAGTGAAAACCCCCAATTCACCCGACCCAGATTCGAACCTCGACCTCCCCGTCCTCACCTAGCTCAACATGAAACCAGCGCGTTACCCAACTACGCCATCAAGGCGGGTCATTTAAAATTTAATATAGCAAACTAGCATTTCTTTTCTCACTACCCATTTAGGTTAAACACATACATATAAATATGATATTTAACTGGAAGAGCATTGTAGAAACTAGAAGAAATGTAGCCCCATATGAAAAGGGAAATGGGTAGCCTTTTCCTAAATGCCACATTCAATTTATTAGACTGAGATTCAAACCCAGAACTTCCCAACGAACAGACGAGGTGCCCACCAATGTGGGTATAACTTTATCCTTGTTGTATAATCTTGGCAATGTATAACACCACCTTAGTTCATGGATGGCAATACGTGCCCAGCCATTGTGCCACTTGACGACTAGCTGAGTTTTAAAATAGTATAGTGTAACATCTATTATATAAGTTTTATAATGAGTATTTAAAAAACAATAAAGTATTCATACAATAAAATGTAATGAATGACAGATCAATTTTTTTAAATGTCTTGATTTTAAAGAAGGATAATTTATTATATTGTCAAGGTGTCTTGGTCAAAGTTAATTTCAATAACTCAAATTAAAAATTTTGAAAACCATATCTTTATTCTAAAGAAAAATTTTAAAATATATTTTTATGTTGAAATAAAAAATTACGTAGGGTCTAATTATTTCCATATTAGTTTGAACCATGGTGTTGTATTTTTCTATTCAAGATATCTAGTTTTGGTTCATAACTTGTCTTCAACAGCCCACGAGATGCCCTTAAATAAGATCTAAGACGATTAAAAAGTTAATTTTGACATGAAACGGCTGCAGAAATATTATTGATTTTGGGAAGAATTTTATTTAATGTGTTCTTTCTTTTCATGACGGCGTGCCACCAAAATAGTGTTCTTGTGTCACCTAGTGCCACGCGTGCCATAAATCTGCCACCCCTGTTCTAGGTCGTCTAAATTATTAAAGATAAATTTATAAATATCAATTTACCTTTCTTTCTCCAAATCAAAAACAAAGACTTGTTTGATTTAAAAAAAATACATGTTAAATATATTTATCAAAGTATTAAATCCAAGCACTATTTGGTATTGAATTTAAAAGATTAATTCTTTTACACTCATAACAACTCAAGGATAAAGCATAAACTAGTTAGATATTACATCTCAAATAAATTGTTGCATATTCTTCTAAAAAAACAGTAGAACGCTGACCAGTAGAACCATTTTACCGAAAAAAAAAATATAATTAGATAAACATTGAAAAATAATATTGCTACTCACTTCTTCTGCCCCATGGTCTAACGCACTACTCTCGTTTTAGACTAGACCGAGGTGACCTGGTGGTCTAGGGGTAAGGTGTCAGACTTCTGTGTTAGGGGTCCGGGGTTCAATCCTCGGTCCCTGCACAGATTTATCTGATTACCAAACCCTTCCTTCACCTCTGACAAGAAGTGTATTAATCACAACTTGTGAATGTGAGGAATGCCAGGCCTCCACCGTGGTTCGGATTCCACGTTAAACTGTAGGTCCTCCATTTCATCTCACAATCACCCTAACATTACACATTAGCGTAAGTGCGTATAACCCGAACGGGTAGTAAGACGCGTTGCTAATAATAATAATAATAATAATAGACTAGACCACCGAAGAGGGGAAGGACAGGGTTCGATCCCAGTCAGGTGCACTCTTAGTGTTTTTTCCTAAATGGTTTTCTATTCTACCTCCATGTAAAGGTGAGTACACTTCCTCCTAATTAAACCTTCCTAATCCCTATCACATTGGTGTAGTTAGTACACAGGCGTATAAAAGGAACGGGTAATAAGACGTGGTGCAAAATAATTAATTGTTTTAAAACAAACACATTTGATTGACCAAAATGTCTCTGTTGTCAAGTGCAGAAAGCAGATAGCCACACTTCCATTTCTGGAAGCTAATATCCCGGTTAGTCAGCCATGAGAATGGCTCTTAAAAGGCTATAGATTAATCTTGTAGCTAATATCCCGGTTAATCAGCCGTGAGAATGGCTCTTAAAAGGCTAAAGAGTAATCTTGTAGTTAATATCCCGGTTAATCAGCCGTGAGAATGGCTCTTAAAAGGCTAGAGAGTAATCTTGTTGTTAATATCCCGGTTAATCAGCCGTGAGAATGGCTCTTAAAAGGCTAGAGAGTAATCTTGTAGCTAATATCCCGGTTAATCAGCCGTGAGAATGGCTCTTAAAAGGCTAAAGAGTAATCTTGTAGCTAATATCCCGGTTAATCAGCCGTGAGAATGGCTCCTAAAAGGCTTAGAGTGGCACTGTGAGATCCTTATATTATTAAGTTCTGACTCCATGGCATCACCCTAAAATAGACCAAGCGGCCACCTTCTGTTGGCAAAGATAGTGTCAATTTCTGTGGATAGAGATGGTCATGTGTTCAACACATCGAACCTTGTAGCTGTTAGTCTCAGTTATCTAGTCTGGAGCCGCTACTTTTCATTCAATTAGCGCTTTATTCATCCTCACAAGGCTGAGCTGACCCCATTCCAGAGCCACTTCATAGAAAGACTGGAAGTGTCAGGAATCTAACACAAGACTTCTGAATCTGTAACCAGGAACTCTGACCACAGAGGATAGGCATTTAGTCCCTCATTTAATAAAGTGAAACAACAAAAATGGTCACTAATGGAGCATGTTTCAAACTTACCGGGATCTGAGTCCGCGACCCTTAACTAGGTAGACAGAATCACTGCCGGCCGATCTAAGATTTAGAATATTTTATGTGCAGGAGGCTGCGTCGTTCAGGGAAACAATGGATCCAACATGTTAGCTCTCTATCTTAAGGTGGGATAACAAAGTGTTTCTGGAACAAAGAAAAGACCCGATAGTATTTTACCTTTGTTTTCAGATCAACTAGTCACTAGAAGAATCCTATCTGATAGATAAATAACTACTAGATCTACTTTCATGTATTTATATGTTAGGTCCTGTTATTTACGGGTCTCAATTTTAATAGATACTATCAATACCTATAAAATAACACTAATAATATAGTAAGATGTTATTAATGTTGACAGCCAAAAATATGTTTGTATTTTCTAAATTTTTTGCCCTACAAAAATCCTAAGCTGGATATCTGTATTGTCTCACATTCTTCAGGATAATTTAGACAACGGGTTAGGATGCTCAACTAAATCTATTTGAGGTACAATAGAACTTCAATGTATCAAAGGTGTTAATTTTTTTTAGCATATTTTCAGATTATACGTATATGTACTAAATATTACGCTAATCAGATATAAAAGAGAAAGGTTGAGTTTAGAATATGTGTATTCACATTTGCGTGAAGGGAGCGTGGAAAATATTTGGTAAAAGCCACTCTCATTAAACTTGATCAGGATTAGAGCCCCGATCTCCCTGTTATCGGCAGTTTGGTCTATCGCGAGATACCTTAGACAGAGGGTTGGCGTCAACCTATTTTGTTTTCCGATCAGCTTATTTAAGGTCCTCGATCACCCGATGTTAATTAGTAAGTAGTATATAGTCTTTAAATACAGAGTAATATACTTATTTTACCACCCTAAGGCTAAAATTCCCATTATAGTCCTATAGTTGAAATGGACTACAATTCCCAATGCAGGGTTGAAATTGACTATGATTCCCAATGCATGGTTGAAATGGAAGTCATGGATTTAGATTGTTCCTAATCAACCTTTTTTTAACAGGCTAATACATTAAACACCAGTCTTGCCGATGACATTATCTAAAATTGACTTCAAAATTTGTCATATTTGACCTAACAGATTCCCGCTTGACCTTTGTGTCATATGTCAATGCTCTATAAGCAAAGGTCAAACTGAGGTTAATGTGAAGATTAGTGTTGCATTCTTCTACTCACATTCATTATTCAAATAAATATATCTATATATATTTTAGCACAGCGTCTTATTATCTATTTTGGTTAAACACTCAAATAATAATTAGCCTACGTTAATGGTCCTAGGAATTAGGAAGGTTATATTTAGAGGAAGTGTACCCATATTTGTGTGGAGGTTGAGTGGAAAATATTTTTGTATTAACCACCTTCAGTACACCATACTGAGACTCGAACCTTAATCTCCAAGTAATCAGCGGTGTTATTCAAATATTAGAGTTATTCACATATTCACATATAAACACATATTTTCTAAATAGTTTTTTGCTTCCTCCTCTTCAAGCATATGCGGGTTCATTTCCTTTCAATTATACCTTACTTTTTTCTAGCTAATTAATGAGAGTCAGACGTGCAAATAAATATAATAAGTGTATCATAATAAGTTGATCAAGACTGTCAAAACTGACACTATCAAAAATAAGATCTGCAAAACACTTCCTATAGCTTATAAAGACATAAGGGTAGACTCAGTAACTACTTGAAATGTCATAAAAGGTTCTTCAATTGGCATATTAGCTATACGTTATCTTTATAGCATGTCAAGAGCACTGTCGCTGGATTTTAAAAGGCCACTTATAACCGAACAAGAATTCTGAGTGGTTGAAATGTAAGATATACTGATAAACGAAAATATGTGAGCCTGTACCTACGAACTTGAGCAAGAATGAAATCGTGGACCTCGGACAACTTTCCTTTTCGATCACATGGTGGCCAAAGATAACATTTATATGTTGATATTTTTCTCACTTTTGGATCATCACTAGAGTTATTGAGGTTATTTAAGAGGATAGTGAGAAATATATTTACGAGGAAATGATAAAATGCTCCCTTAGATTAAAGGATATACCTTCATCCCCTCCTTAAATGCATAATCCTGTGATCTGAACCAAGTATAAATTTGGAGCGAGGACCTTTACCCAACTCAGCAAGTCTGATTTCATGCAAACATGAATTTTGGTGATTTATAATTGAATAGAAAAAATATATATATCTTATTTCTCACCAAATACATATGAGGGGCAGCTTTTATTTAAAACCATGTTTGTAGGCTTTAATAACACTTCCATTAGCGCGTGGAACAATCTATATTCTTCTTCTATCTTCTATATTTATAAACTGAAGAGATTGCTTGTCTGTCGGTCGTGAGCGTTGTGCAATACATACCGCACTCAGAGGGCTAAGATTTAAACATTAGTAGCTCCTGTGAACGAACATGTACACCCCGAGATCAGAATTGTAGGATTTAGATATTTTTTTAAATTATTTAAAAATTGATGTCGGAAGAAATAAAATAAAGAGTTTTTTTTTCTGTCTGTTTGAACCAAATGATGTATTGCCGGGTACTTCTTTTACTAATAAGAACTAAAGTTAAAGATCAGCTAAGAATTTAAGATATTTTTTATTTCAATCCCCTTTACAAATTTATAAAAAAAACTCTTTCGATATTGGTAACACTGCATTTCAGTTCTACCTCTGCTACTAGGTGAACAGCCAAAAATAAGACGCTCATACACATGCACGTGTTTATTTTCAAGCCCTCAAGCTTCCGCTTTGCCCCTCAATTCTCCTCTCTATCCGTGAACAACCATTGTGGCCACCCTCCAATTCTCCTCTCTACTCCCCCTCAGCAACCATTGCGGCCGCCCTCCAATTCTAATCTCTACTCCCCCTCAGCAACCATTGTGGCCACCCTCCAATTCTCATCTCTACTCCCCCTCAGCAACCATTGCGGCCGCCCTCCAATTCTAATCTCTACTCCCCCTCAGCAACCATTGTGGCCACCCTCCAATTCTAATCTCTACTCCCCCTCAGCAACCATTGTGGCCACCCTCCAATTCTCCTCTCTACTCCCCATCAGCAACCATTGCGGCCGCCCTCCAATTCTAATCTCTACTCCCCCTCAGCAACCATTGCGGCCGCCCTCCAATTCTAATCTCTACTCCCCCTCCAATTCTCCTCTCTACTCCCCCTCAGCAACCATTGTGGCCGCCCTCTAATTCTAGTCTCTACTCCCCCTCAGCAACCATTGTGGCCACCCTCCAATTCTCCTCTCTACTCCCCCTCAACAACCATTGCGGCCAAGTACAATAGCACTTCTGAATTTCAAAGAAATAAACTTCAGTCATTCTTTTGGTACCATTATGCTGTCACTGTTACATGGTTTTTTGTATCAAATAGAGAAGTGACTTTATAATAAAACTTTTATATTACATTTTTAACCATTCCAAACATCAGTGGATAGGTGTGGTAGTTTGATGATATGCTAGCAGAAAATATTTGGAAATCTCTGTTTTAAACTTAACCTATTACGAAATTATATTGTAGGTCTACTTTTTAAATATCGAAAATAATGTAGCATGACAACATTACCACTAGTTTAAATGCATAACATCAAACTATAGTGACTATAAATGTTGTAGAAGAAATGGTACGATACCATTTCACATACTTTATCATGTAGTCGCCAGTAATTAGGAACCAAATATATTAAAATCTGTAACTCACACTTAAATAGTTTTCCTCGTAAAAAAACACATATGATTTTGATTATAATATGAAACAATCTTCAAATTCAGATTTTGAAGAAAATTATTAGAACCACACTTTTTCAAATGGAATTTTCTAAAATAATTCACCAGTAAACTAAACTTAGAGGAATTATGTATAGAAACACGAAACTGTATTATTTAGATATAGGTTCTGCCCAAATACACATTTTGAACAAAAAAATGTAAAGCTATTTAAATAATATAATCAACAAAGAAGCTGCATATTATTGTAATCACGACGCTCTCCTTATGGAGGAGATCACAATTAAATTAACTAAATTAATTTATTTAAGGAATGAAAAGAGATATTAAAACTCAAGAATAGAATCAAGATGTAAACATTTAACTATCAAGTTTATATTAAATTCATCAAACTATTTCGGCCGAAGTGCTGGGGATATAATGACAAAAAACAGACGGATATATAGACAGTCAGAGATATATATATATATAGACATGGGAACCGACACATCTGTGAGGGACACTTTTTACTTTTTCGCTATTTTAGAGCTAGAGAAATATTGTGATCGTCAAAAAAATCGAACTCGAGATTTTGATGAATATTGACTTTTTGAATGCCAGTCCGTCTGTCTGCCTGTCTGTCTGTACCTCGGACTAAAGACAAAAATATTTAACCAATCGGGTTAAACCTTGGTATCTAGGGTTTTCATAGAGTTACACAGAGGGGTTTTTGGAATTGAATATCTAACCGTAAAATATTAAGAGTAGTTTACGGAAGGGTGAAAGGACAACAATTCTATTTTCTCAAAATCGGCTATAACAATTTTTATTAAATTTCATTTTTAAACATTTATAAATATTCCAAACAAAGTGGCTACTCTCAATATTTCGGCAAATTGAATTTAAGGTTTCCAGTCTAATGCTTAAATTCTAAATTTTAAATATATCACCACCGTAAGTCTTTGAGATATGAAATTACTTATCTTTGCAAACATGTAAATATATTTATAGTAAACATCTTTTAATTAAAATATAATTTTATATAGCCAATATTTTTCAAGCTATATGAATATATATATATCTATATATTAACTTTTCCTATTATTATTAGCACCGCGTCTTACTACCCGTTCGGGTTATACGCACTTACGCTAATGTGTAATGGTAGGGTGATTGTGAGATGAAATGGAGGACCTACAGTTTAACGTGGAATCCGAACCACGGTGGAGGTCTGGCATTCCTCACATTCATAAGTTGTGATTAATACACGCCTTGTCAGAGGTGAAGGAAGGGTTTGGCAATCAGATAAATCTGTGCTGGGACCGAGGATTGAACCCCGGACTCTCAGCACAGAAGTCTGACACCTTACCTCTAGACCACCAGGTCACCTAACTTTTCCTACATTTTAAGACCGTTTTACAACCTTAAAAAAGTCTAACCCAAGATGTTGATGGATGTCGAAGTTTCATGATCCCCCGAACCCTAAAAAGAGGTTTCCGCAATGCAGTCTGTCTGTATCTGTTTAACCCTAAATTTAAGAGTAGTTTAGTAAAGGATGAAAAGAAAATAAAACAATTTTCTCAAAATCGTCGGTAACGGTTTTAATTAAAATTATTCTCAAGCCGTTGATTATGATTATATTACTAGCCTCGGTGGCGTAGTTGGACAACGCACATGTCGTGTTGAGCCCGACTGCAGGACGGGGAGATCGAGGTTCGAATCTCGGTTGGGTGAACTGGGGGTGGTTTTTCCTAAATGGTTTTCCACTCTCCATCCATGCAAATGCAGGTTCACTTCCTCTATTCAACCTTCCCAATTCCTAATCCATTAGCGTAATTAGTACTTAAGCGTATAACATAAACTGGTAGTAAGCCGCGGTGCTAAATTAAATTTAAAAAAAAATTATGATTATTAACAAAATGAATATTTTCATTTCCCCATGAAAATACTTTTAAGGTACTTTACAGTAGTGGAAATTTCCGTATTTTCGCAATTATTTGAGATACTAAATAACTTATCATTGCAAAACTGTAGTACTATTAAAAATATTTTTTTTTATAAAAATGTATATTTTTATAAAACCCATAGTTTCGGAGATATTGGTTAATATATCTATAGAATTTTGTGAACTTTAGTTGTACATAGATACTACCTAAATTTAAGGCAATAATTCCTCAATGCCATAGAGTAAGCAAATAAGTGAGTATCTCAAAAAGTCGATGTTCATTTTCATTTAACCTCTTAGGGGAAATGTTTGTACAGCAATGATATATCTCTATCATCTTAGAGTCAATGTTTAGCTATTGTATTGGTAAAAATTTATAAATGAGGAATTTAGTGGCAATGCGATAACCATTAGATGTACAACCTCTAATAAAATGTTGAAAATTTGAACCAGAAGTCGAAATTTTAATACGAAGTGTTGACCCTTGTAGACCCAATATCGATCTTTTTTATTGGTTCAAATATACAAGTGAAGACTTTAATTCTTTAAAAATAAAATTATAAAATATAAAACCGGGAGTCAAAACAATGTTTAACGTAGGTCTAGCGTAATTTGTGTTCAATTTAGCTAGTGTATATTATTTCGTTTCACATATTATACGAGTTTTGAGTAAGTATTTTCATTTTTATACAAAGGAGTGAGAAAGTCAATGCGGGGCTCCGTACCATTTATTTTGTGTTTGGAGACATATAGAACGTCAAGATAAGTCATAATATAGCTCGAGGTAAAAATAAGACACTATTATATTACTTTATCTAGATGAGAAAATAAAAATAAAGTCAAAGAATCTCAGACATTGTTCCCCCTTTAGGAAACGTGAGAAAGTTCTCTTCAACATAAGGGGAGGTAGATGGGTGGAATAATTTTAATTTTCTTGGAAACAAAAGGTTTCGATGACAGCAAATGAATATGTGGATAACACCAGGTTAGTGATGATGGTATTAATGATGGCGATAGCAACGACATTACAATATTATTGTCTTAAGAGATGAAGATAAGACTCCTTCATGAAACAAGGAGCCAAAATCTCACCTTGATACTACTAGTCATGCTTGTTCTATGAATAAGTAGGTCAAAACAATCCCCGTGAAAGCATGAGCTAAGAAGTAAACAATATAATAGTAAAAATCGTATATGAGATTAGTGATCTAAATAAAAAAATACCAACAATTCTTAACTATATTTTTAAAGGGAAGAAAATGTGTATATTTAATTAACTCGTTTTATTTTCTTACATAGAGAAAATATTGAAACAATGAACATTTTTGACTCCATTATTGATATGAGTCTTGGAGTTTTATGAGCACACAAATAGTGGGTATTCCATTGTATATCCCTCTGGATATATTCCTGTCTGTACCTTTGGATATTTGCTGTCTATCCCTCTGGATATTTGTCTGTCTGTACCTCTGGTTATTTGAATTTATGTACCTGTGAACACATCCAAAATGGTTTGATGGATTTCCTCTCAATTTGTTTATGGTTAAATCATGATTTTAATTCTCACTGTAAAATTAAATAAAACTTATTGATTTTTCCAAAATGTCGGTAATTTATTAAAAATAAATATATATTTTTTTATATGTTAAACAACATTGTAGATTGATTTTAAGATAAAAATTGATTGAATGCTATTCTAATGATGACTAAAGATCTGGGTTCAATATCTCGACACTTTAAATTATTATTGTATCTACTTGGGCTGGTTGGTCACTGCGTTATTCTGGCCTGTCCCTTTGTATTACGTAAGCATTGTTCTGAACCCTCTCGCCCTTTTTCAACAAACATAAGCACAGATAAACCCCCCCCTCCCCTTTTTTTGCGCTCTAAGGTGTTTACGTAATACTTCAACTTCTCCTATGGATTTAACGATGTTATTAAAATGAATATTTAGGTAATATTTTACATGATAGAAGGTGATTAGCTATGATTTTTCTTTCCCCAATAACTCATTTGGGGTTAGTTCAATAAAGATTGATATTTGAAAATAAGAATTGTTTTAAATATGTCTATATTAATTTTATTTAAGGTGTGCTTCATATATAATTCTCTAAATAATGTCGATATTTTCTAATAAAAACTTATTCAAAGGTAGTTTACTGATTGACAATTCTTTTAGTGCTCTCAGCTCTGATATTAACCTATGGTATCCAGTAAAATATGGGTAGCTCACTGCAATTATATTATTTCACCCTAGACCTCCTGACCACAGGTGGGGATTACACTAACCAAACTATGGTCACAGTATGAGAAGGCCACGTGAGATGGAAATGTGCCAACACCTGTATGGATGAAGTATGGGAACTACAAGTGGAAAATAAATTCTTCCGTTGCATCTGGCTGGGATTTAAACACTGACCTCTAGATTCAGTGTCAATAATCTTTTAATTGTGCTAGCCCCATCGGTATTATTTGAGTTTGAAGTAATAATTGTTTTGAGACAAGCCATGGAAATTAGAAGTTTGATTCTGAATTCAAATTAGGTTACGCCCCTAAGGTTATCTGCATGTTTAGTTTGTTCTACTTTGATTCAGTGAAGACCAATTGCACTAAAAATATTTTTCAAAGGGGTTTTTCCTTTCTCCTCCAAGAGAATGCTGATGTATTTACTCTTAGTTATCCGCATCCTATATTACTACCTAAATTAAGACATTGATAATCTTGGTTTAAAAAGCGTCACAATTATTATTTTAATAACTAGGATACGTAATTAAAAATATATTAAAAAATAGTTTGGTAGGTTTTGATTTCTTGATGCTCAAGTAATCTTTCATCATAATTAAAACGTTATCAATCACCATCAATTTCACCTTTCATGAAAGGACCGAGGTCTATATCCACCCAGGTAAAAAAAAACTAAATTAAATAGGTTAAGAAATAAGTTGTAGGTTTTTTTTTCAATACTTACAAACTTATCTTGGTCTTATCTGGTACAAACTAATCAACTCATTTCCGATTTCATTCTAAAGACAATAATTCCTTCATCATGCTAATAGATTAACAGGTTTCCTGGAAGTCACATCTCTGTCCAATGCTCGATGTATTAAAGCCGAACAACTTGACAGGTAAGAGGAAGTTAAGTCCACTTTCATTATAGACAAGATTGTCTTTGTGTTCTATTAATATTTATGTTTGATAAAATGCAGTTATAAAAACCACGCTATTTTGTTTCAAACATTTGGTGATCAAATATTTATCTCTTCCTTCTTCTAAAAAGGGAGGAATTTCTATTTTTGTATATCAAGACTTAACTAATATTTTCATGACAATTGAAGTTACGGCAATTTATCTTGTAAGGGGAATATATTTTGAATATTCCAAACTAATCAAATGTTGATTTTGATCTCTCTGTTAACTATCTTCTAATGATATCTTAATTAAGGGTGAAACAAGCGTCCTAACGTTTGGTTTCATTGCCTGAAGCTTCTGTGTACAGTCTATTTCTGGCAGGTACACAAGCTAATCTAGTAGTAGTTACGATTAATTTATGCTTCGTGATAGGATAGATATGTGTGTGTGCTATAAATTACAAATTTCAAGTAATTAACTTGTGAACTGACCGTTCAATATTTAAACACAGACGTTTTACATTAATTGATTGAATGATTTCTTGATATATATATATTCTACTTGCTTTAAACTACATGTTTATTTAAAGCAATCTCTTTGTACAAAGTGATAGATGGTGAGTATTTGATCGTAAATTACACACATATATATACATATATATGTATATATATATATTGCCAATAATAACCAGATAACAATAGTTGTAGAAACATATATTTAAGAAAGTAGTTAATGTTTTATTATTTTTTTGGTAAATTGATTTAAATTTATTTAGTTCTTCAAAGAGATTTAAAATCTTTACAAATATATAATTTTTAATTCCCAATATTATAATATATTATTTTATACATTTTGAATTATTATATAAAAAGGAAATTCCCTTAATCTTTTTTGTTGCGATCAAAATCTACGTACATACGATCAAAAATTTAAAATGTTATTCATGGCTACCTAATTTAACAAGTGGTTGTAAGGTCTAATGCGCTGGACTCACAATGCGCTTGATTACCATTTACAGGGTTTGAGGATATAAGTATCATTCGGTGCACCATGGCTAGGGTGACACCATCCAAACTGTTTTTTGCATGACAATACGCTTTTTAGGATGATGTCCTGTTAACCTACAGAACAAGCAGTAGTACTTCTTTTTTATGTTATGGAGAGTAATATCACGAATTTAACAGGACCCAATTCACCAAAATTTACTTTACTAAACCACTTCAATCAAGACTTTAATCATAGTTATGTGAGACATTATATTTTGTCAATTTATATTTATTCATGGCTAGAGACTTTGATTTGTTTTCAAATATTATTGCATTTCGTTTGGTAAATTTTGTAACTCGCTTTAAAAATTCGTTAAATAAATAATTTTATTTTGGATTGAGATGATAACAAATAATCTCAAATTCAAGTGGTGAAAATAAATTAATAAACACTTTTTTAAAATATGTAGTACCTATTATAATCAAAACCAAAAGTTAAAAAGTTTTGGTTAACGAAGCCATATCGAAAAAATTGTTTACAATGTTATTTTATAGCCTAATCGAATATATAGTTTTATGAAAATATATAATAATCAGTGCTATTTGGATTATTTTGCTTGTTATTTCAAAATTTTAGTTAATCCATCTACAAATAGCCATATATTTAGATATTATATGGGCAAATCTTTGGTAGCTGTGGAATTGTTTGTTTTTAAATAACAAACCCTTTTCAGGTCTAGTGTTTTGAAAACTTTCAACTATTCATACTTATTATTTTCTACAATTTAAGTAGTAGTTCTTGGTTTTGTTTTCGAAAGATCCTTCAAGACACTTTTTTTTTAAATCGTGAATTTATTTGTTAATTTTAGTGGATGCTCAAATATTTTATAAAGATAATTAATATGCGGTGTTTATGTGTCTCATGTTTAAAATGTGAGCATTTATAAATAGCAATATTGAGAAAGTAGGCCAGCTAGCATTGGTTAACTAACAAGGTTTTTATTTGCCCGTCTATTATCAATGTTGTCCAACATACTGGACCTGCAAGAAAAACACTTTGTTCAGAATCAAGTGCAAATAAAACTATTTTCCTTTAAAAATCTTGTGATCCATTTTTTTCTCACGTTCATAATATTGTTCTGGTTGTTTTTACACTTGGTAGGGTTGAATATAATTATGGTCACATATAAAGTGCAGTTTAAAATACTCGAGACCTACTAAGCATCTACTAAGCTTCCAGGTTCGATTCCCAATATGCCTGAAAATGTATAACATTAGTAAAATTTGTGTTCTCCTTTACACAATGATTAATTCATTTCTCTCGGACTGGATAATTCGTCAAATATTTCCTCCCTTTTTCTGCGTCTCACTTACCGTATGGGATAATCACTTATTTACAATAATAAAGTATGGGTGATGAAGGTATAATTTAGTAGAAGAGCACCAGCATTTGTGAGGAGGGAGATAGGATAAATATTCCCTTAGGCAAGCCCAGCCGGGATTAACACTCTGACCTCCCCGTTACAGTAAAACCTGATAAAATGTGACTGACAACGTTCCCGCCGTTGTGAATACGTCCAAAGTTTAATTAGTTTGCTAATCGTAGCTTCATTAGATTGCTTTATTCAGAACGTACACGCTAAATATACCTGTTAAAAATAACTCAATGGCCTTGTAAAATATATATTATCAAATTATTTCTTAGAAAATATCAATTCTTTATAAATATGATCCAACACAAAGCTTGGACATAGCATAATTATTAATTATGTAAGGCAATTAAAATAGGTTATATAACTCATGTCAGAAAATAAATCATTGTAAATTCAGTCCACAAACAAATTGTTTTCTCAAGTCGTTCTCTTTGTTCTGAACTGAAAGTAAAAATGAATACATTTAACTGTTTGGAAGTGTATTGACAAAACATCCCGGCAATAAAGAGTCTAATAATGGACGGCTTACTTGGAGCAAAAGTAACAAAATAAAAATATTCGACACCAAAACAAACACACAAGCAGTCGATGCATTCCTTTGCCAGTCATTGACACGACATATGAGGGAGGAGAAATAAAAAAACGGATCGGTCGTAATCGTTGATTAAAGGTTGTGGAGGCCTTTTCGATGCCCTCAGTTGTCATTAGAGAGCTCTTTAAGTGCGTTAAGTTATATCAAGCCCATTCAATCGATATCATTAATAAAGATGTAAAAATAATAGTCCTGTCTTGGCTCCATTGGCTTTTTGGTCAAGTGAAAAATGTAAACAGGTTATGGTAATAACCATACTAATAGTTAAATAATAATAACAATAATGGTAATATTAATGTAAATTCATGAAGGCTAGACAGTATTAAAGGAAGACTTTGAAATTATTATAATAATAAAATGTAGGATTTATAAATAAACCCATTTAATACGTTGCTCAATATAATTGAAGCGATATCTACTTTCTTTTGGTGTGCAGGCATATGTATTTTATCATATATGTAATTAAAATCACCTGTTTATATATATATATCCATCTATCCATCCATCTCTCTCCCAAACATAAAACTTATCTGGTCTGGTTTGCTAGTAACAAGAAGATTGGCGTTCGAATCCAAGCCATCTATCTATACGATTGTAGACTCATTTATCTAATTCTACTTTTTTTAGCACCAATTTTTACTACCCATTCGTGTTATACGCTTATATACTAATTAATTATGCTAATGGGTTAGGGGTGAGGAAGGTTGAATATAGAGGAAGTGTAACTATATGTAAGTGAAGATGAAGTGGAAAACCATTTGGGGGGAGGGGGGGACCATCTGTACACCTGACTGGGATCGAACCACGATCAGCAGTCTAGTCCATTGCGATAGTAGCACCCTAGACCATGCGGCTATCGAAGCAGGTAAATTATAATTTCCTGCCCCATTAGACTGGCCACACACTAAATGCAGCATATGACTCACGACGATTTGTTCCGGGGCAAAATGTCGCATCAAGTTGCATTTAGTGTAAGCACGTCTGAGACATTTTGACTCGTAACAAGCTATAATTGTTCAACTTCCTGCCATTTGTAATTGAGACATCAAAGAGTTGAGTGGAGTGTTTTGTTAGTTCTTAGAAAAAATGTGAATTTTTACAATTGGTTGAATATGATGGCTTATGAGGTTCACTAAATAAATTAAGCACCAACAAAAGTTTTCAAAATAATCTAAATAATAACATGACCAAAAGTTATTAATTTTAATATTAATTATTATAACTATTCGGGAGCCTGGTGCATGCGTAGTTCAAGATGTCTTTAATATTTTGACGTGAGACATATTTGGGTTTTTCAAAGTCGCAAGCAGTGTCTGGCAGGGTCGGATCCAAATCATTTTCGTAGGGGGGTCATATTTATAAATAACATAGCTACTTACAATGTTATATTACTATTTAAAGCCATTTAATAGTTTTTCATTCATATTTGATCTTCTGTATGTTGTAAACCGTGTTCATCCTCTCCAATTTTTAAAATAAGATAGTTTTTATAAACTACTTGGAGTGGGCCTCCTTTAACAATGTTTTGAAAAATATTTCACTCAAGAAGCTATGAGTAGTCTTCGCCTTGATTTTTATTAGTATTAGATTCTTTTATAAGCCATTTAAAATGTTCTTCACCTAGAGTATTTTTAAATTTGGATGACCCTCTAAATTATTTAAATTTAACCTAACCTTATTGTTTTACGATAGTTAGATACCTCTAGAAGATAATCTTTGAAGGGATCTTCCACCGACAAAATTTTGAAAATTGAATTATTTCAGAAACTAGGCCATTTGGGGTGTCCTCGCCTGAAAATTCTTTAAAATGACATGCATCTAAAAGTTATTTGGAGTTGTTCTCCCATAGACATTTTTTAAATTTGGATGACCTTAGAAGCTATTTATAACTTTTCTCCCCTGACTTTTTCTACCAGCTAGATGCCTCTAATCTGGAAGTTATTTGACCTTTGATTTAAAGCAATTTTTCAGCTTCATATTCGATAATATCAGAGGATTTTAAATATATCTGGGGAGGGGGGATTTATTCCAAGGAGGGGCAAAATATTCCAGGAGGAAGAGTCCCCCACATTTCCACCGCTCCTGCTGTCCTCACAATCTCTATTTTCGGTATTCGTGGATGAACTGCTCTCAGGCGATTATTAGTCTTCTTTGATGTTTGGTAATCTACCATCTCTACGCGGAACATTGTTCATTACTTGCTAAGCACGACAAATATTAGTACATTAAAACCAATATTTTTTCCACACTTTCATGAGTCATATTGAAAATTGAATAAACCTGGACGAATAACGCACGTTTGACCCGGCTTAAGAGGGGTCTGCGAGTAAAAAGATTAAAAAAAAACTATAATTTATTTGTGTTGTGTTTTCTTTCTAAAATTTGAACTTTATATTGTTTTTTGTATTCACTTTCTAGCTTTCACAGGGGGGTAAACTGACCCTTTGACCCCCCGAACCCTTGAATCCACGCTTGGTGATCAATGCTTCATGGGATGTTACGGTAGTCGAGATGTCTGCAGCACTTTGCAACACGTTGCGACAAAATGTTGCAGTTGGCATGTGGCCAGCATTGGTGATTAAATGTTGGTTGCTTGATCTGGTGTGTAGAGCACGTTCATCTGAAAAACGTTATATTTTAGTAAATTAATGTTTCATTTGGTATTTTTATAGTAAATAAAGTTTATAATATTAAAATTTGAGCATGTGTTATTAATTCTTAAACTTGATAAAAAGAATGTAGAATTCTATAAATATTATAAATAGTTGAACTAACTTAAGTTATAAATAATAATAATAATATTTTTACGAAGCATGATAACAACCACAAATAATTTTTTTTTACGGAAGTGATATTCATTCTTTCAAAGATATTATTCCAACTAATAACGGCAGGGAATGTAGGTACCATTGGCCTCCTATATACATTATAATAACGCAGTCTATTAAGCATGTAACAACAATCTCCTGTTTAACCATCAGGTAAAATTATTTATGAAACTGCAATCGAATGAAATACAAACACAATTATTTAACCACTTAAAGAAAGTATATAAAAATGTCACACATACTTCAATATTAAATTGGTACAAGTTCACCACGACCGACCACAAAATAGAATACATAAATAACTTACAAACCGATCTGTTTACCTGATTTACGGTTCTCCTAAAACCACCGGCGGATATATAAATAAACTCAGTTTGAAACACGTCAATTGGATTCGAACCACGCCTCAACAGGTTGAAATAAGACCGAACAAAGGGAGGAATGTTTTAATATATTCATAAAATTAGTGTGTTTGAAAGCGTATGTGTATAAATACATATTTTAGATTGGAAATGTGTTTGTGTGTGTGTGTGTGTGTGTGTGTGTGTAGAAACATTAGATTACGTGATATAAGTAATCATAGCGATAAACAGATGGTTTCTATCTATTGTATGCATTATAAAACTCAAATCCCTTGTCAAGATGCTATTTTTTCTAGTCGCACATCTATGTTTTAGAATGTCACGTAATAGAAACCTAGTAACTATTATTCTCGGTATTTTTTTAATTAATGCAACCAATGTAGAAAAATTGACAGTTAAGTAACACAAAAGCTTAATAAAAATCGCTATAGCTGATTAAGTTTCTTATTAGTCCAAACAGCTGACGGTCTCCCACGCACATAATAACCTCGGTCGTAAATTAATGAATAATAAGTTACATGAATATTTTGGATAGTTTAGGAAAAAAAAAATGGTCCTAGGTTCGATTCTCACTCTTAGGTTTATTTTTTTTAAACAAGAAGGTGGATTATTGTAATTTAATTTCATAATTCTCAAGCTATTCTGATAAATATGATTTTTTTTAATTTTACTCATGTAAAACTTTTGTTATGTTTAATTAATTACTAAAGTAAGTTTTAAAATAACTTGAGAAAATTAAGTCCTAAGATTATAAAAATATATTCTAGTAAAATAATGTAAGAAAAAATTATGAAACTTGCTATTTTTATTTTATAGCTCATCACAAGATATGATTAGGACAATCAAGTCTTGTAGACGGTGGGCAGGGCATGTAACGATAGAACCCTCTTCAGGATGTTAACAGGAAAACCCAAATGTAAGAGACCATTGGGAAGACCTAGACGTATATGGGAAGATAGCATTAAAATGGACCTGAAAAAGATAGTGTATAATGAGGTAGACTGGATATTTTTAATGAGGATTACTCCATTTAGATATCATATTCTGAAAATTTAAAAATGAGTAATTCTCACTAAAAGCATAAATAATAGCTTTGGCTATTTAGTTC
The DNA here is from genome assembly GCA_902155825.1 of Timema genevievae. Classification (NCBI taxonomy): domain Eukaryota; kingdom Metazoa; phylum Arthropoda; class Insecta; order Phasmatodea; family Timematidae; genus Timema; species Timema genevievae. The sequence goes on from CABFWO010002459.1 coordinate 67,619, forward strand.
TTAATATATGCAATCCATTACAATAATAATAATTGTACAAATGGCAGCAATAAACCAACTACCGAGTCGAAGGTGGCTATGTTATCTGATAGCTCGTTATCTTAATAAAATCACACATTTGTAGCCGACGATTTCCACACGTCCATCATGGACTCTGCCTAAAATATGAGCGAAGAATGACCCTCGGCAATGGACGATTCCTGGATAGCTCGGTGGTTAGAGCATTGGCGTACTAAGCCAAAGGTTCCAGGTTCAATTCCCGTACTCGTGTGTCATTTTTCAACTTTAAGAAGATGTCCTAGTTATGAAAAGGCCTGCCATAGTTTCCTGATAGCCTAGATTCCTGAAACCTCTCTTTTTACTATTTGTAAACCAATATTTACAGTACTTGAAACATCTATTTTGTATTATATTACGCTTTTCGGAGTCAAACAACGCTAGCTAGCTCATAAACTATCACTGTAAATCCTTAAATAAGAAATTCTTAGTTTTAGATATTAGTCAACTCCATTATTTGTCCATGCTTATCAGATTTGAGAACAGCCGTAAGGCTGGAGTAGGGCTGTGTATGGTTTCTTAGCTTTCACTTAATTTGATTCTTCTGATTAAAGTTAGTGTAATTATCTGTTTAACACATTTCGTTCTAGAAAGTTCGAATGTTCTTCTTTAAGGAATCATACGTTTTTCAATCTTCAACCCAAGCATTTATGTCATGGTTGAGTGTCAATTTAAGGTGCCTCACATCAAACACAGGCATTTTGGTAACAATGTTTCTTGTTATGTTATTAACACCTGATTTTAAACAGTGGATAGATTATACCTTGTTCATGTCTGTGAATATGTAATAATTCTCTTTTGTTTTAATACCAATAAACTGATTTGTCAACTTGTATTTCACTATTATGTTTATCGTGCTTTTACCTTTCCAAATTCTTGTAAATGTGATCGTAGCTTCTACCACTAAATAGGAGCGATGCTGCCAGGGGACGCCAGAAAAGGGCAGTCTTTTTACAGTTTTTATAGCAAAACATTTTTTGGACCAAGATAAATAAAATATTGCTCCATTATAAACATGGAGTTTAGTTTTATTCACATGGTGACCTCAACAGCTGTTGAATATCTGTCAAGGATGTTCTAGAATTTAATGACAAATCTTTCTCTTCATATAAAAGTTTATTATCTAATGCCGTTATGTTCATGAAAATATATTTAAATAACTTTTGAGGTCACCATGTGAAGAAAATAAAATTCTATATTACTACCTGGGTAATATCTATTTTTGCCGAAAAAAGATTTTGATATAAAAACTGAATGAACACTGATCTTTTTTCACGTTCCCTTCACTCCCTCCTCTAACTATCAGCCATAAGACAAAGGTCAAAACATTATACAAAGGATTGACCAAATTCAGCTCAGGGGAATCTACCGCAAAAAAGCAGAAATTAATTTAAGAAAATAAGAAATATGTTTATTTTGTAAAAACAACCTTGAAAATATGAAATACCTGAACAAAGTTTCTTATTCTGTTCCACGATTGTCTGAAGTAATGAAATACATTATAACAATTTGCAGGAAACAATTCGCTCTACCACAACTGGCTGGGTCCAGAAAATTGGTTCCAAATTTGGCACTTTTATGAAGTTTAATGACACACTCACTTTTACCATCGCACAGCAAATTTAATGACTTAAAGAGCTCAAAAACAAAGTGACTGATCTAAGTCACTTAATCTAATTGACCAAAACATGCTTATTTATCTTTTTTAAAAAAGGACTTAACATAACCCAGTGACATGATTTTAAAACTTGTTACTTTTTCCGATGGAATCGACACATTCACATTTATCTCCCATGTGTTAAAAGATCGAAAAATAATTTTTAGTAAAAGCGAGGTTAGATTTACGCCAAAATAAGTAATTTTTAATACATAACCGCAGTCGCTGTTTTCTGGTTACCACCTCTCAAGTGAAGTACGGCCTAGTTGTATTGCAGGCCAAAATTCCACTCTTGTTTGTAAATAGTGGCCGGAACACAACGTATCCAAGAATTTAAAAAAGGACGGGGGGGGGGGGGGGGGG
>CABFWO010002459.1:69748-83631 GCA_902155825.1 Timema genevievae
GGGCGGGGGGGGGGGGGGGGGGGGGGGGGGGAGGGGGGGCAGCAACTCTTCGACTAGAAGGCCAAAGATGACCTCGCATACTGTATTCTATCACCGGGGATTCCCCCCACGCATCTATTCAGCACATTGCCCCATGCTGTCTAAGTATGCGCATAACAGACACAGTCAGGAATCATTCCGCTTTGTTTCCAATTCAAGGAATACTCAAGGTCACGTGCTTGCTGACGCGATCTTCAACGCTTTGGACGTAGCTTTGCAGGGGTAGTGTGTCCTTTCATCGTACTTGTCACGATCTCTAGTGAAAAATAAACAAGACTGAATTATTTTTGGAGAAAAAACTGGCCCTGTTGCATTGGTCTAGGGTTCGACTAACATCTCCAAGTTGCCATTCTTAACAAATCGGAATTTTATACAATGTATTAAAACAGGGCGTTTTTCTTACGTGAACTTTTAAGCATGTTTCCTATTATTTTGTTTATTTTAAAACTAGCACCTACCTACAGTCCAATGTAAATAGAAAGGGACGTTTATAAAATACAAACGTATTTTAGAAGTAATAGCAATTTACGATGCCATAAGTGTTATTTTACAGGCAGGTATTAAAAAAATCCAAAGTGACGGTTGTAGATCATAATGATCTAATATTATGAATACGTAAAAGTGTATCTAGTAGATTTTCTAGCCGTCATATTAGGACCTTCCTATGAAAACTATACCATAATTCTTTCTTTAGTATTGATTAGCTCCCAAAGTGGTGGTCTTGCGTACTAAGGCGTTCACTGTTTTTGGGTAGTGTTGGTTTGGGATTGAGGAGAGTTTGTATTAGTTCAAAGAAGGACCGTCCACACGTACTCAAACACCCAAATTTACCTTGGTAAATATATTTTTTAAAAAATTGATAACTCAACTTAGTTTCTCTTTGAAGGATTTAAGAGTAAAACTAACAGAAAAATGTATATTTTCATGGAAACTACTGTAGGTTCTTTTGGTTGATATTTTCCCCGCCTTTTGGATGGAACCCAGATATTTCGATTAAATTCCTTTAAGTAAGGACTACTATTCGACTAAAATGTTGTAAGTTGATCAGCTTACGTATCCAATGACGCCTCCTGTCTCTGGTTTTTAAAGTAGAGGGGGGCGGAGCTCTGGGGACCCCACAAACAACCAGAATATCTCCATTATGTCAGGAGCTACTTCCAAACTCTGAATTTACGACCTCTAGCCTGTTATTACCATGAAGTAGCGGCCACTTGGAGTTCTCTCAACAGCAACAAAACATTCCGATAACTATTAACGGCGTCTCAGATATCGTCTCCGTTCGAGGAACGGACAACTGGAGTACACAACTGGAATAAAAAAAATAAGAGATAGAAGAATATCTATCATTCTCGTTCCATTTTTTTTATCGGTTCTTTTTGACGTGCGCTACGAACATAATTTATAGTAGGTGATATTAAGTCCACCGTCCCTTCGGCCAAGGGGGTTAATTAGTTGACTACAGGTCTAAGGAAACCTTTGGTTCGCTCCCAGATGCGGGGGCATAGCATAATCTATTAGTTTGTGTCATAACATTAGAGGAGGTGTGAGCTGCAGTTGTGGGCACGTGGACAAATGCGCCAGTCTCATCTAGTCGGGGGTGGGGGGCTTGATATCACCTGTCTGTGATGGGATTATAATTCCAGATGAGAATAGTAGTCATATCTTTCCCTTTTGTATCTCACTATAAATTAACCCTTTTTAATTAAATAAGTTTCTAGATTTCTTTATTTCAATAATACATTTCAACTCATGAAGTAATTTAAGTTTTGTGAGGACATATGAATTTTCGTCAGTTTTAAAAATCTATATAATTAGAGTAGTTTTCCCTAAAGGCAAAAGGAGGCATATTTACGCTAAATTCTACCTTTATCGTCTCTACAATATTAGTGTAAATAAGCGTAAAGTCCGGAAATACAGTGAGATGGAAAGTCCGAATGGGAAATGGAACTTATATTCCTTCATAACTCCTAAGATGGAGGACGTTTACTGTGGAATTGTGGAAGGAATGAAGTTTTCACACAGTTATCATAGTTATTAAAGCTACTACTCTTATATACTTTACCTAAACCTCAAAACAAATGGTGTGTCGTTGCTTGTTTCTAGGTTAGTCAGAGATTATTTTAATTGTGCATGTGACATGCTCTCGTTCTTTTGGCTCCCCATCTGACCAACCACACCCAGGATATTCCCTATATAGATCACATGGGAATGTATTTCCGTCGATATCCAGCCAAATATTATCCTACTTAGGGATAGGAACAATTTTAAACAGATACAATTTTAACTATCTTGTTCCACCCTATCAACACTTCATGTGACGCCACTGTTCAAAACATATGTTATGAGGCTGTCTCAAATCTTATCAATGCATATAGAATAGAAAATAAGTGATAAGACAAAATAGCATTAACTTTCTCATAGAATGAAACATAAGTTTAAAAAAAAACATAATTAACTAACCTTGAATATGTTTTCTCCAGAAAAACCAACAGAAGTAACCTATATTTTTATAAATCACAATAATCACTCTTTAAATAAAAATTTTACACAAAATATTTCAAATTATTTTTAATAATTTCAAAGTTTCAAATATCTGTTATTTGTTAACTACTATCAAATTATTTGTATTTGTAAAAGTAATAATATATCCTCATTTATCATGAAAAACCATTCTTAGATACTCATTTTGATCCAAACATTAAACAACATTAACTAGAAATTTAAAATTATTTAAAATTGGTAAAAAATATATATAATTTTCATTAAAAAATATATAGATAACCTTTAATTAGATTGTAAATAAACTAAATTAATCTATTTTAGTTTATATATATATATATATATATATATATATACATTATTATTTACAATTTAAAAAATTTTCCTTATACCATTTTAAAACAAAATTGTTAAAGGTATTTTAAAGGAATCAAATTATTTAAAAATGAGCTATCAGTAAACTATAATTAAATTATGTATTTTTTTAAGAAACACAAATAAAATATAGTAATTAAATTGTAAAAACTTACCAGATATCCAGAACTCAGTTTCAACCAAATCATTAGAGCCATTTTTAAAATACAATTTTTTTTAAAATCACTCAATATTAAACTTCTCTTAGAACTGTTTATCCCCGAAAATAAAAATACATTCTTATGTTTCATATCAAACACTCCTCATAGTCATACAAATTTTAAATAATATTTAAAAATTTGGAATTTTTAAAATTCACTGATTACTAAACAACTATTATTTACCCACCTCAGTGGCGTGGTTGGCTAATGCGCTAGTTTCATATTGAGGTAGACTAGCGAGGAAGGGGAGATCGAGTTTCGAATCTCGCTCAGGTGAACTGGGGTTGGTTTTCCTAAATGGCTTTTCTCTCTCCCTCCATGCAAATGCGGGTTCACTTTTTATATATTCAATCTTCTCAATTCCTAACTCATTAGCATAATTAGTACTAAAGCTTATAGCCCAAACGGGTAGTAATGACGCTGTGCTAAGTATAATTGTAAATTTTAATTTAAAAGGTATTTTCAAACTTGGAAAAAAAAAGTTCTGAGTTTTATTTATACCCTGATTTTGGTAGGAAGAACAGTAGAGAAAATTCAAACATATTTCTTTGCGGTCAACATAGATAGCATTTTACTTAATTATTTGTCTTATTCTTTAGTGATTGATAATATCTATTAAAAGTAATAGAAGCCGATAACATCACTTGATGTATGAATATTAAAATGGTTTTAGTAGTTTTAGTAACTAACGTTTACTGTTCTTCCTACCAAAATCATACTATACGTATATAACATATAACAATAATGTTCAAACAAAATCCATAGATCTGTTCCTGGTCTAGGCCTGGGAAAAGATGGATAGACAGACATACCCATTTGAAAAGTCCACATTTTTGGATTATGAGTCGCATAACATTTAAATAATCATCATAATCTATGGTTAAAAATGTTCACATTTACGGTTCTTTCTCTATAGACGAGAAAGTAAAAATTGACCTTATTTTAAAACCTCCCAAAAGTTGCTCAAGTCTCTTTTTACATGGTAGTGGCAAATATAAAAAAACAATAATGTTTGTGCAGTGGTGAGGTAAACAAATATACAGTGCTACCACAGGCAATAGTTCTTCATGAAATGGAATATTCTCTTAGACAAGATTCAGTCAAGACATAGGCCTACAATGGACGTGCTATATAGATTCACATTTGTACATCACAAAATGGAGTTAAGATCAAGCATTTCCACAAACGAGACTGGGCACAATATCTGTTGAAAGCTTTGAGCTTCACATGCGTGACATTTCTAAATCTCCATTGAGATTCTTGAGATCAAGAAAGCCATTATGTTTGGCTACGTTGTATGAGAGAGCTAGCTAGAACACTTGAATCTTTCCTTCACTGCAGTCCAGAAGACCGGCTTGGCTTAAAAACATTTTTCCCTAAATATGTAATATCTAAAATTTAATTTAAGTTTTATACTTTCTATCAACTATATCTATTACTTGATAAACAAACAATTATCACAATATAATGCGTATAACCTGAACATCTAGTAAGAAAGATAGTAGAAAAAAAACACAAAAAAACAATCTATTATAATTTGGTTTGAGGTGAGCCGTGTCCGTTTTATCTGTTACACTTGTTAACCGTTTCTAACATATCAGAAAACGCTAGTTTTTAATCTGTTGAGAATATACATTATTTTAAATATCTATATATTTCTGTGCACAACGTAAAGTGATTATAAGAGCTGCCAACAGTCCCGAATGTCCCGGTTTCATAAAACTTCAGGATATTTGCACGTCCGAATAAATGGCCCCAGGACATTATAAAATCTACTTTACATAGAGTGGTTTTGGATTAGTCAGGCCTTGGCCACATTGAATAAATACAAAACACCTTGTTTAAAATGTTCGGAGAATCATTTTTGTTTGGCATATTTAATGTCTACCTTCTAAAATCTAAATAATAACAGTAGCATAGAAATTTCAAACTAAAGGGGAGCAAAAATGTCAATATTTGACAGTGAAATTACAGCCTCATTACCATAAATGTATCACCTTATTAATAAAACATTCTCAAACACAAATACTCTATTATCTTGGGTGAAACTCAACTCGTCCACTATTATTGTTATGCGGAAGAAAGTAAACACATCAACTGGTTTACCCTCCAACACATCAACTGGTCTATCCTTTGACATATCAACTGGTTTACCCTCCGACACATCAACTGGTCTATCCTCTGACACATCAACTGGTCTATCCTCCGACACATCAACTGGTCCACCCTCCGACACATCAACTGGTCTATCCTCCGATACATCAACTGGTCTACCCTCCGACACATCAACTGGTCTATCCTCCGACACATCAACTGGTCTACCCTCCGACACATCAACTGGTCTACCCTCAGACACATCAACTGGTCTACCCTCAGACACATCAACTGGTCTACCCTCCGACACATCAACTGGTCTACCCTCAGACACATCAACTGGTCTATCCTCCGACACATCAACTGGTCCACCCTTCGACACATCACCTGGTCTACCCTCTGACACATCAACTCATCAACCCTATATTGAATTTTTCAGTGCAAAAACTTACTAAGTACATACTGTATACCGTAAACCGCCATCTACCCACAACCCAAATCAAGTAGTAAGATTTCACAGCAATGGAATCACAGCTGATCGTCAATATATTAGCTATTACATTCAGTCATTTCACATGCATTATATTAAAATAAAGCAGTTAGGCTAGGTTAGGTTAGGTTAGGTTTGTTAGAGTCGTAATTACTTAGTACGCTTTTACACTGAACATCCAAGTTTGGGTGGACGAGTTTATGTGTCTGAGGGTAGACCAGTTGATGTGTTTACTTTCTTTTGTAGAACAATAACAGTGGACGAGTTGAGTTACAGCCATTATCTTTTGTAGCCCGACACATTAGTTCAATCTGAACTCAAGCGTACCGGGATAGATTCCCGGCATGGCTTTAATAATAGTATAATTGATGAAATTGTGGTTTCCCCGTTTACAATGAAGAAATTAAGGCCGGCGGGATGTGTGGTGTCTCTGTTCTAGAGTTAAGTTAGTTTATAAGTCGTGTGCTGATGTAATCAGTCAGCTAAATACCTAAAATAATAAATAAATACTCTCTGACATAGAACTATAGTCCCCTTCGATTTGCTATTTTCAATATTTATTCATATATTCATGATAAAATATGAAAATTGACAACAGATAATTGTTTGGAAAAATGTTGCCTGTAATTTAAAGACAATAAAATTCTAACAAAAATATTTATCAAAAAATACTGAAAATGAAGTAATTTTAAATTTTAACTATTGAATGAGCACTTTCTGAACCAACAAATTATATCAGCACATGACTTATAAACTAACTTTAATCTAGAATAGTCACAACACCAGATGTGGAGTATCGAACCCGAGACTTTAAGCTGTTTGAGTTCTTATACAGCATATTATTATAGATTGGGACCAAATTTTAAAAACCTGTCATTAGTAGACTACTCTCAAGTAATTTGTTTTAGAAAAATATCAGATGTCGTTAATTATTATCATAATTATTATCATTCCCATGTACCATTTTTGAATACAAATCTAATATACAACTCCCCAAAATTTTAATTTAAAAAAAATCTGTCATCAACAACTTACCACTAAACAAGTTCTCCCCCAAAAACAAGTATAGTTATATTCATCATGTCAAGCACTTTCCAGATATTCATTTTGAAGAAAATCCTTGGACAGTTTTCAAAAATCAGACATTAGTAAGCTACCCTTAATTTTATTGCTAGAATCAAAATTGTAAAAAAAATAAAGTTTTGAGGTATGTATAATATTTGAAAATAAAGTTTGAACAAAATCCATGTGGGTGACCTGGTGGTCTAGGGGTAAGGTGTCAGACTTCTGTGCTGAGGGTCCGGGGTTCAATCCTTGGTCCCGGCACAGATTTATCTGATTGCCAAACCCTTCCTTCACCTCTGACAAGATGTGTATTAATCACAACTTGTGAATGTGAGGAATGCCAGGCCTCTACCGTGGTTCGGATTCCACGTTAAACTGTAGGTCCTCCATTTCATCTCACAATCACCCTACCATTACACATTAGCGTAAGTGCGTATAGCCCGAACGGGTAGTAAGACGCGGTGCTAATAATAATAATAATAATAATAATAATAATAATAATAATAATAATAACAAAATCCATAAACCGTTTAGAATTAGCATCAAGATTCAAGGACAGATACAATTGTAAGATCCACGTTTTTGGACTTCGGGATTACATAAAACATCAAAAATCCATCTTAATCTCGAGTTATAAAACAATTACGTTTACAATACTTGCCATATGAGAAAGTAAAAACTAACCGAACCCTACAACTAAATGTGCTAATGCCACCTTGTTACTTACAAGAGGTGTCCTTAGCTAAGGCATCAGCAGAATAATTTAACTTTGATTATGAGTAACTTATTCCAAGGTTTCCACTGTGAACGCACTCATAGTCATATAATTTCATGTATCTTATGTTTTATGACTCCAGTTTAACTACACTACTAACAAGACCGCGAACTAGAAGTGCTGATATGAATGCGTAAGTTGGACTGAGTGTAAGTGAGGGGATTAGGGGAGGGGGAAAGAACCGGCTAAATAATGTTGTCGCATAAATCTGTAACATTTCAGTGCCAGTATAAAAAACAATCCCTCTCTTTCATTAATCTATTTCTCTTGACCAGGGCTGTACAATAACACTCCCTCTATTTAATAAATCTCCTTCTCTCGACCAGGGCTGTACAAAAACAATCCCTCTATTTCATTAATCTCTTTCTCTCAAACAGGGCTGTACAAAAAACCTCTCTTTAATTAATCTCTTTCTCCTGACCAGGGATGCACACAAAACAATCCCTCTCTTTCATTAAACTCTTTTTCTCGATCAGGGCTATATAACAAAATTCCTCTCTTTCATTAATCTCATTCTCTTGACTAAGGCTGTACAAAAACCCTCTCTTTCATTAATCTCTTTCTCTCGACGAGGGCTGTACAAAAACCCTCTCTTTCATTAATCTCTTTCTCTTGACCAGGGCTGTACAAATACCCTCTATTTCATTAATCTCATTCACTTGACCAAGGCTGTACAAAAAATCATACCTCTCTTTCATTAATCTCATTCTCTTGACCAAGGCTGTAAAAAAAAATCATACCTCTCTTTCATTAATCTCATTCTCTTTACCAAGGCTGTACAAATACCCTCTATTTCATTAATCTCATTCACTTGACCAGGACTGTACAAAAACCCTTTCTTTAATAAATCTCTTTCTCTTGACCAGTACTGTAAAAAAAAACATCCCTCTTTTTCATTAATCTCATTCTCTTGACCAGGGCTGTACAAATACCCTTTCTTTACCTAATCTCTTTCTATCGACCAGTGCTGTACAAAAACCCTCTCGTTAACTAATCTCTTTCTCTCGACCAGGGCTGTACAAAAACCCTCTCTTTCATTAATCTCTTTCTCTTGACCAGGGCTGTACAAAAACCCTCTCTTTCATTAATCTCTTTCTCTCGACGAGGGCCGTACAAAAAACCATACCTATCTTTCATTAATCTCATTCTCTCAACCAGGGCTGTACAAAAACCCTCTCTTTAATTAATCTCTTTCTCTTGACCAGGGCTGTACAAAAACCCTCTCTTTCATTAATCTCTTTCTCTCGACGAGGGCTGTACAAAAAACCATCCCTCTCTTTCTCTCGACGAGGGCTGTACAAAAAACCATCCCTCTCTTTCATTAATCTCTTTCTCTCGACCAAGGCTGTACAAACAATCATATCTCTCTTTCATTAATCTCATTCTCTTGGCCAGGACTGTACAAATATGGTGGGAATGTTAACACATTCTGGATAGTGATCCACGAAGACAATTTACTTTGTTTCCCCTGCATCTTAGTACCAATTCAGGCTATACGGAAAGGCCTACGTTAATTACGCTAATGGAATAGAGACAAGGTAGGTTGAATTTTAAGTAAAATATACACACACTCACGTGTAAGGAAAGTTGAGGACATTTATGAAAACCACCCTCAGCCCACCCAACCGGTATTCAAACCTTGACCTCCCCGTCACCGGCAATTCAGTCCAACACAAGAGTGACGCAATAGACCAAGCAGCCACCGATACAACGAATAACTTTTTTATGTTACAGACCTATGAAATACGTAGTTTATAAGCGTCTGGGACCTCCTTATTATTATGGACTCACATCTTGATTGTAGTGTCTCAATTTAAGGTCACCGACTGGAATTAAAAAATGAATGCGTTGGCTACAATTAATTGTCATTACCAGCATTAGACGTCACATGGTATAAGGCGTCAGACGTCAGTCTTACCATACATTTGATTTCTGATACTAACCTGATTTTTAATGGGTGACGTGAAGTTGTTTGAATGTGAAATATTTGTAACTATTTTAGAATAGAAATTCATGAAAAAGTGAGAAAGTGAAAAACGTAGGAAATAAATGGTACGTAGCTCCACAACGATTCTCTCAATCTTTTGTTTAAAAATGGAGATTTTTATACAAAATTCATAATATAATATACACCAGTGAACCCGAGAACAAATTGCGCTATACATAGGTAAAACCTTTTTTGGCTCACGGTTTTAAAATTAAATTATATTTTTAAAAATTAACGTCTTCATTTGCATATTTGGACCAATAAAAAATATCGATATTGGGTCCCCGAGGGTCAACACTTAGTATTAAAATTTTTATTTCCGGTTAAAATTTTCGGCATTTTATTAGTGGATGCGCATCTTGTGGTTATCACATCGCTATTAAATTTCTCTTTTTGATCAATAAAATAGATAATTATTGACTGTGAATCTAAAATGAGAGAGAATGATCATTGCTGTAAGAGGGGGTAATCCAGGAGGAAGGTGTGGGGGCGCGCACCCCCCTTCAAGAAATAAAATCAATGTTAAAGTGACTACTAGTTTTACTGCCACGTAATACTCTATCTCACAAACCAGATCTCACTTTATTTAATTGGTATTGGTAATATTATTAATTATTAATAAATGGTAATTATTATAAATACTTAAGACAATCACATTAACTATTAAAAAGGTGAAAATAGGCATTAATAAACTTACCCAAATCTAAGTTTTGTACCTCTCACCTTGTTGCAAAACATTGTTTGGGCTTAAATTTATTTTTGTCATTTTTACTATTACTCTTTCAATGATTAATAAGAAATAAAGATCTTTAAAATAATTTATTTTTAAATAACGCGCTTTAAAAAAGTCTTTGAATATTACCACACACATAACATGTTAGTATGGCTTAGTGTTAAGATAGTAATATCAAGTGGAGTTAAAGCTCGATTGTTCTAGATCTGAATAATTCCATGTATTTCGCCTAATTGATTGAATGGCTAAAAAAAAAGTATATAATAATATTTATGATGTTTAAACTTATTTCCCTTTTATTAATAAATATTTTTTACGCTATTATTATTTCCTTTTAATTTGCGTTCAATACTAATCGCAAATTTTGAGTTATACCTTTCATTGGAGGATTATTCTCAAGTTTAGCGTTACACTGAAAAATTAACTAAATATTTACTCTCAAATTTTGAAGTATTTTTATGTCGGAATTTCTTGAGATGCCCTCCCCTCTCCCCAACCCGATCCTGAAGGGAGGACCTGCTTCCTTCCCCTCCTATGAAATTCATGGATTCGCCTCTGTGGAGAACAATTATTTCTCTAAAGAGGTTAAAGGTAAAACATCAATTTCTTGAAAGACTTACTTATTTGCTTACTCAAAGGCATTAGAGGATTAATTTGTTTAAATTTATATTATTTCTTCACAATTAAAGCTCACAAAATTGTTTTAACATATTTGCCAATATCTCAGAAACTATTGGATTTACAAAACTATATTTCATATAAAATATTCTTATTTTTAATATACAGTGGAGCGTCGTTAATCCGGATCGATCGGGACCGGGACCCATCCGGATTACTGAATTGTCCGGATTTTCAAATGTGCTTTCAATAACTGTATACATACGTAATGTATTGACTAGAGAATACATGACGCTCGGGAGTCTACTGTATTGCAAAATAGAGGCTGAAGGGTTCGAAAAATACAGTACTCAAAATATTTTAATAAAGTATATTGAATAAGAACATGTACATTATGTAATTTAGATTAGTAACTCTACAATACTTTTTAGATAAAAAAAAGAATCTACAGTAATTAATGGAGACTTACTGGGTAAGGACTCTTAATTGTTTTTTTGTACAAGACTTGACCTGCTCTCACCACCGATCCGGATTTGCGACGCTCCGGATTTTTGACGTCCGGATTTCCGACGCTCTACTGTATTACAATTTCGCAAAAATAAGTTATTTATTTTCTCAAATATTAGTGGAGATACGGCAATTTTCCGCTCCTGTAAAATATCCTAAAATTCATTTTCATGTGGAAATTAAAGAAGCCATAATCTTATTCAACGCCTATATACGAATCTTAATCAAAATCAGTAGAACCGATTTTGAGGAAATAGAATTTTTCTTTTCTTGCCTTTTAGTAAACTGCTCTTAATTTTGGGGCTAGACATACACTCAGACACAAGGCGTTGCAAAAACGACTTTTGAGTGTTAGGAGGGTCATGGAACGTCAACATACATCAACATCTCGGGTTAGGTTTTTTTGACGATTGTAATACTTTATCTTTAGTGTTTTAAAAGTTAAAAAATATATATATTTGCGTATGGCTTGAAAGTAATTGGTTTTATAAAAATATGTTTCGAATAAAAGATTTGTATTATAAATATATCTACATATTTGCGATGATAAGTAAGCTCATATCTCAAATAGTTTCGGAGATCTGATAAGAATTGTAAATTTACGCATCAGACTGGAGCCCTTAAATTAAATTTGACGAAATATTAACACTAGCCTTTTTCTTTAGAATATTTTGAAATGTTTGAAATGAAATTTAATCAAAATAGTGGAGTCGATTTTGAGAAAATCAACTTTTTATATTTTTGCCTTTCAGTAAACCACCCTTAATTTTAGGGTTAGATATCCAATTCCAAAAACCCTATGAAAACACTAGATATCAAGTTTTAGCCCAATCGGTAAAATAGCTTAGGCTCTAGTCGGAGGTACAGACAGACAGACAGCAATTCAAAAACAACTTTTTCGGACCTGGGGGGTCATGAAACGTCGAGATTCATCAAAATCTTGACTTCGATTTTTTGATGATCACAATACTTTCTCTCTCTGTAAAATAGCGAGAAAGTAAAAAGACAAACACGGGAATCAAGTTTTAATTTATTCTTTTCTATGACGTCATCAACAGAAACCAGAGGCAAGTACACCTATCTTACATGACTCATTTTGAGATATAGACAAGTGTTTTGAATTTCTATCTAGCTATATATTTAATAAAACAGAAGTAAAGACATGGTTATTAAAAATATATATATATTTAGCGTTTAGAATTACTGACCGGGAGAGACATGGCATCCAGTTTGGTCACCCTACGTGTAGACTATTAGCTGCTCTGGTGGCACAGAACGTTGCCCAGGGTACACCTACGGACGTTGTCTACACGTACCCGTAATACGATGATGTGATGAGCCAGTGGAAGTCATGAACCTAAATTAAGCCTAATTTACCAACCGTTGGGATAATTCCCCTTAATAGAAAATTTTCAAATTACCAGCCGGGAATCACACCTGGGACCGCTAGGCTCGTAGTCAAGTGCACTGACAACTACGTCATGCGGACATTGTAATTAACGTCAGGTGGCTCACTCGTGAAAGTGTTGCCATTTTAATAATTGGGTCGTGGTTCTAAAATGTTTGGGTACTCCTGGAATAGTGCAAGCAAGAATCACTTGGTAATTTCAGTGGTAGAACACTGTCACAATAAGCCATACAGCCTTGAGTTCAATTGTTGGGTCAAGGTGTCTTTTTCAACCTATATTTCAATATACAGGATGTGCAATAACATGTGTGGACTCACTTCAGCACTGGATAGGAGAAACAAAACCAATTAAAAAAGCTAATATAAACATGTGTGCCATTTGACCTTGTTTCTGAGTTATAGTCATGTTTGTACTAGAGTAATGTGTAGCTGCTCAACACTATAGGAAGTGCTCAAAATGGCCAGCTTGGGTCTGAATGCAATCCTGCTGTTGTCATGTCATAGAGTGCACCAAGCTTTCATAAAATACTTTGATTATCAATGTTTGAATTCAGGCCTAAGATAGACATTTTGAGCACTTCCTATAATGTTAAGCAGCCTCACATCATTATAGTGCAAATATAAAGTCAAATAGGATCCTTGTTTATACGAACTTTTTTATTGTTTTTGTGTCCTCTGTCCAGCACTGAGGTTGGTCCCACATATCACGGTACACCCTTTTTACTTTCTCTCTATCTTACAGGTAGATAAAGTATGGTGATCGTAAAAAAAATCGAACTAGAGATTTTGATGAATCTTGACGTTTCATGACTCCCTGAATCCGAAAAAGTGGTTTTTGGATTTCCGTCTGTCTGTCTGTCTGTCTGTACCTCCAACTAGAGCCTAAACTATTTTACCGATTGGGCTGAAACTTGATATCTAGGGTTTTCATAGGGTTGCCCCGAGGAGTTTTTGGAATTGGATATCTACCCCTAAAATTAAGGGTAGTTTACTGAAGGGCAAAAAGAGAAAAAGTCGATTTTCTCAAAATCGGCTCTAACGATTTTGATTAAATTTCATTTATAAACATTAATAAATATTCCAAACAAAATGG
>CABFWO010002459.1:85829-121022 GCA_902155825.1 Timema genevievae
TTGACCCTTGTGGAAGACATTAAACTGTTTGAAATGCTCTTAGGTGGACAAAGATGCGCCTCTTTTCTCATTGATTATATATCATTGTATATTATTTTATGCGTGTTCTTATGTGGAGTGGTGATGATACAATGTACATTATTCCGTTCATAAATCTTACGAGTTTATAGAATGAGAGAGAAAGTCTGTGCGGTGCGCCGTACCATTTATTTTAAGAAAGATTATCAACAATTATAAAATACGAATTCACAACGGACGAATGATGCTGCAATTATTTTAACACTCCTGTTTTAACTCTGGTAGGTTGGGTTTGTCAGTCACTGATAAAAAGTACCTTCAACAGAGCGTAAGAAAAAATAAATATTACCTATAGTCGGATTCTCATAATAGAAACCATCTATAAAATCCAAATATAATACGTTGGTCAATATTAATAACGTTTTACTTTCATAATAGTATTATTTTATATGTACTGTTACTGTATATATATATATATAATGTGACATCTGCATATCACATGGTTGATATATATGTATTTATATATATCTATATATATATGATAGAAGTTTTACTAACAAATGTAAATTTCAGGTACTGTTCTTCCTAGCAGTATCGAATTATAGGACCAGCTCTCATAGGAATGGTTTTTAAAAAAACACAAACTTATTTTATTGGGCTCAAATTTGATTACTTTTCTATTTAATATTATTATTATTTTATTATTATTATAACTGTTATTATTTTATAGATATTGATAACATCTTTCAAATGTGACAGCTGCAGAACATGATTTGACATGTGAAAACCCTTTTAACTTTAACGTTAACTTTCACTTTTCTCGATGTCAGATGAGCCCTTGCTTTGGAAAATTGAACTGTACCATGACTTTTGACACAATGCCAACTTAAAAGTTTATTTTTTTAATTTTTGCTTATGACATATTTGAGATAAACAGTATCTAATTCGGCCGCCATGAATGTAGACTTTTAACCGCTTTGTGGGGACATTACGTTTTTAAGGGTACACCTTAGAGGTTGTCTACACGTCATACCAGCAATGAGATGATGTGATGATAGTTAATATGGAGGTGTGGAACAGTGGGAGTCTTAAACCTAACTAAATTCTAACCAACTATACTATGGTGACAATAGGAATAGTTCTAATTTAGGAGAAAATACCTATGGCACCACCACGAATTGAACCCGGGACCTCTAAATCAGTATCCAGTGGTGCTGACTACTAGACCAAGAGACACACTGGTGATCTCCTTCATTTTCCCACCCTTGGTAAAGGCTTGAAAGATCACTCAGCTTTTATCTTTTTCTGATAATATAAGAGCTTCCTTTTTTTATTCATGGTTTCTGAGATTGATTTCAAAACACTTGCGAAGTAATAGAGCTAAGCGCAAAGAGAAAACTATCACTGGCTTGAATGAACTTTCAATATTAGTTATTAGTCAAGAAACTATTCCATTGACACAAAGTTTCAATTTAATTTAGTTTGTACATAGTTTAACAAGTCTTTAAATCATGTGTTCATTAAATAAACAAAATTTAGTTCGTATTTACATAAATAACTGTCCTAATGTATTAACAAAATTTATTTAAATGTTAAATAGTAATTTTATTTGTATTATTTATTAGTTGGATGGTGTCCGGACCCTGTGTTGGTAACCTTTTGGGCTACTATCGATTTATAATCTTATTCAAGGTCTCGTGGTTTTGGTATTATATGCTATACTTTTCCTTTTATCTTTCTAATATGTGAAAATATTTTACAATTTTTTTTTTTGTGAGTTGAAATGTGTTTTGAAGTTTGTCCAAGACATAACACTCTATGTTGTCGTGCATGTCAAATACATTTTATGTCCATTCAAAGGGAAGATCTTCCAACCCTCTTTAAAATAATAATAACAATAATAACGAATTTTAAAATATAGGCAAACATTTACCTCTTTGTTAATCATATGTATCCTTTGAAGTCATATGATGAGTTGTTTTTGTTCATTTTCATAGTTGGCCATAGCTACTAAAGACACAATCAGATGATGACAAGTAAGAGCGAGTGTCGTTCGGAATTAAAATAAAAGAAGTGAGATATTTATTTGGACAGAGTGAGCCCACACAGATAATATTCATTTGGACAGAGCTGATCCCACACAAAGAGAGGAAGCCTGTGCAAAGGCTTTCGGGCAAAGAAGATTATTTACTTGTAAATTGGCGCGAATGTATATTTGACAGATTAATATGAAGCTAATAACTTTATCTTAAACATTTTTCATATTCATTTCTAAATCTTTTAAACATTTATATCAATTTATATTTTATGTTATATTTATCTCTAGTTCATGGTCAACACTTTTACCCTTGTTAGGATGTTTTAATATTCTTCTTGGACTTGGAGAAAATAACTTTTTACAAATTATACTTGGAAAATCGTTTGAATAAAATAAGGATATTCTTCTTGGCGTCTGAAAACTTTCAGGGCGAAATATGTGTTCGTCCTCGCAAAAAAAAAAACCTAAGAATTATCTACCTTTTAAGGTAAAGTGAATTTAAAATACATCTAAGGCGAGTTAGAAGCCTAGTACTCAATATGTTTGTGTGTTTATTGAGTATAATATAACATTTCGATTGGAAAGAATAAATTAATTTCAACCAATATCTTAGATGTAACTTTAAAAAGAAACATCTACTAAATTGATTGTATATTTTAATATTCTCTAGAAAATCCATATTTTACGTAAGGAGCTTAATACACTTAAATACACCATAAGTTATTTTTTACTGGTTTAACAATACTTATTGTAGAATGTCATTTATATAATGTGACATCTACAATTAAAATTTCATAAATACAATTAAAACAAGATAGCAAGTACTAATCTATTCCAATAAGATGTGGCAGGTGGTGACTCACTGTGAATTGATGTTGCCGGGAAACGCCCAAGCGTCGAGGACCATTTAGGCATCGTAAGCATTTTCACGTCTTGATCGAAGGGCACACGTCGAAGATAATTGTCTCTGCTCGCCACCCCTGCTGACAGCAATAGTGAGAAAGTGGAGTCATTTTGCAACTTTTCCCCCCCTTGTCCCCTTAGGTCTTCTGATGTAGTCCATTTTCTGAGGCAGTTCTATTGCTATATAACGGATTCCCTGTGACTCCCATTTTTGTATTCCATTGTATTTATTCACTTGAGGAAGAACTACTACATAAAATTTCAGCACCAAAGACTACTGGTGGCCACGATGAGTCAGGCATCGGTCTCACCACCGCGTCGTAGAGCAAGCCTCTTCTGAGAATTTGACTATCTGTATCTTCTGTTTAGAATCTACAATAGATTCTAAACTCCGTTTCTATGTCCATCAGACATAGTTTCATGTATCAGAATGTTTGCTTTATTTTCTATGTTGATTAGACATTAAGTATCATGTCAGACTATATGACGTTGCTTTATATGTTCATCAGACATAGTTTCATGTATTAGAATATCTTGCTTTATCTTCTATGTCGATCAGATATAGTGTTTTGTGTAAGAGTGTATGAGTTTTTTATATGTCCATCAGACACAAGTTTTAATATCAGAAGGTCTAACATTATGTTCTATGTCCATCAGACATGGTTTCTTTAGTCAGAATGTCTAACGTTATTTTCTATGTCCATCAGACATGGCTTGTTTAGTCAGGATGTCTAACATTATTTTCTATGTCCATCAGACATGATTTCTTTAGTTGGAATGTCTGACGTTATTTTCTATGTCCATCAGACTTAGTTTCTTGGGTCAGACAGTCTGACGTTTATTTCCCTATGCCCATAAGGCATAGTTTAAATACGAGGGCTTTATTATATATATATGTATAGGACCAGGTGATTGAGTATAGTGAGTCCATGAATTTGATTAACTTTTCTAAGTCCTTAAGACATTGTTATATTTTATGACACCCTAAATGGTATGATCACGTTAAGAATCTCTTTATGGCTACAATTGGATCATCTAACACTTTCTTCTTGGACCTAACTTAGGTCAGTGACTGATTGCAGTTACGATTGCACCCTTTTTGTGTAGTTATCTATGATACGCAACCTGTGGGAGCACTATTAGGTTGAAGTAGTGGCCCGCGGGGATAGGGCTTTCTTCCGGCCCCTTCAGGCGCTATGATTATCTAAGTGTTCAAAGATAGTTTGTACTAGCTATTATATGCCCTAGTAATGGGTAACTGTATAAATTTACAATAGATTGTTCTAGCAGTACTCGTTAGGAATTGACAGGCCATAGTAAAAAACTGTGTGGATGCCTGATTGTAAAATGGAAGCTCCTCTTATATGATATTATTCTTAGTTTTTATCGTAACTCTCAATGAGGGTCAATATAGCTAGCTTAGATAATATTCTTCCTATTAACTCTAAAAATATAGGATTTGATGCAATGTTTCTATTTTCAATTGTTTCACTATCTTTCATGATTATACCTCTCAGGTATTAGTCTGGTATTAGCCTGGCTAGATTGTATTTTTTTATATTGCCTAAAACTTAATTCCCCTTTTTACTGTTGCCGAGTTGTGGTAGACGATTCATCGTTCTAGTTAGAGCGAGTATCCCTATTTCTAGAGTTTTAATTTAAAGGAAATGTTCTATCTAACCTCTATCGATTCCTTGTCTACAATGTATTAATACCTATTCGTCCAACCTAATGTTTTCTACCTCGATAACGGAGTACAGTTGTCGTTAATTAATATAATTAAAATCGAGTCATTCATATGTAAATCCATATATTTTTGTTTGCTTTTTAATAAACCTATTTGTTAAACTTATAATATATTTCTTTGATGCATTTTACTTCCCTATCCTTCATCAAGTATAACTTATTTAACTATGTACAAGCAATCGTCTCTTTTTCTACGTGATAGGAGAAGCGACGGTTCATTATATTTAGATCCATGTGGCATAAAATGATGAAAATTTGTTACTTTAAATTTAATTCTCCTGTATTATAACATATATATCAAAGATGTATTTATTATTATTATTATTATTCCCCAAGCTGTTGTAATCTTAGTTATATAATATTTACGCAGTGGTTCCTAGGCAGGATTGGGATGTGGAAACATTGACATAATAATATTAACTCACCGAAAGTTGCAAACATGTTTTTTTAATTGTCGTTTCATCTAGTACAATATTCAGCGATACATTTACCTAAATTGCTCTATGTTGTATTCTATGTATTTTCTCCAATTCCTGTAGAGATTTTAATCGTACCATTGTTGTAGGTAGTGTCATTAACTCATTATTAATATAATTATGGTACGACACAATAGCACAAATTTTCTCATATTGAGTATTATAGCTTAGAATAAAGTTTTCAAAAATAAATTTTTAGTAAAATAACCTTGAATAAGTTTCATCCACAAAAACATTTTCGTTTTCTTGTTATTCACAATAATCACTCTTTACATAAATATAGTATACATTTTAAACCAAATTGTTCAATTATATTTAATAAAAAACAAATTTTCAAAAATAAATTATTTGTATACCATCCTAAAATTATTTGTTATTCGTTAAAAAAAAGTATTCTTATTTATCATGAAAATTTATTCACAGTTTGCCTTTTTGAATTCATTCTTCAAGGTCAATTTCTAAAACATTCTAATCTTTAGTAGTTTTTTATAAGTAAACTACCCATAAATTAATTTATTTTGGAAATATATAAATACATTTTATTGTTATATAGACCCTATAATAGTATCCTGAAACAAATTTGGAACTAAATCCCTAAAGCCATTTTTTTAAATATTCAAATAAAATAATCATAAATAAGCTTTCCCCCCAAACAATTATACAGTTTTATTTGTAATTTTCATGTCAAGCACTCCCCAGGTTTACATCCTACGCAAACCAGTTATGGTCATTTTAAGAATAATTCTAGTTTTCAAAAATTACTCCAAAACGAACTTTTATCGAATTTTTACCCATGGTCAAGTATACATAATTATTTGTCATGTAAAATACTTTTAAAATACCCATTTTAAACCAAATTGCTATGGCCATTTTTAAAATATTTCAAATTTTTGAAAAATCCGTCTTCTACAAACTACCCACAAATGAGCTGTTACCCAAAAAAACCAATATAATATAGTGTTAATTGTTATGTCAAACATTCCTAAGATACCCATTTGGAACAAAATTAAGAGCCACTTGTAAAATATTTTAAGTTTTTTAAAATTTAATCCTTGGTAAACTATCCTTCAACAAATTTTTGGCCAAAAACCAATTATATAATGCTATTTGTTATGTCAAACAAGTCCTAGAAATTTGTTTTAAACAAAATCGTTAAAACCATTTTCGAAAAACTTCTAATTCTAAAAAAAATTACTCATTAGATCAGAAAACTATCCTTAATTGAAAGGCGAGGATAAAAAAAGGGAGGTTTTGTTGTATAGTCCTATAAAATATCTATCTAAATATCTAAATATCAAGTTTGAAAAAAATCCATCAAACCGTTTTGGATCAGTGGCCAGTGACAGACAGACATTGGGGCGGACAGAATTGTGAAACTAATATTTTTGGGTTAGTGTTTAAATAAAACGTAAAAATTCGTCATAATCTCACAAATAGGTTTTTCAGGATCACAATACTTTCTCTTTATATTATAAATCAAAAAAGAGTATCATCCAGAAAGCGTTCCCGAGCACATCTTGCTGTCTTTATTTTTAAAGGTCATCGTTCCACCGACAGAGTTAGCCGAGGAAAGTTTTTTTTTTAGTTTCCTAAGTGTAATCCCTAGGAGTGAAACCCATCAAATATACTTCAAAGCCCACACACACCAATTCTGCTATATATTATATTAAATTATATATAGGGAGTTTTAAGAGTTATCGTCTTTTACCGGTATCATATAAATGTTTGTGTAAAGTAGATAGTACAGTCCTTAAGTTAAATGGGCGACTTCACAAATTGGTCAAATTTCTGCCCATTCCATGAACAGTCATAATCACTTATCCATTTCACTGACTGGGCTAAAATTTATCTGGTTCTTGAATTGGGTAGCTCTTGTTCTGACCAGTTCATGAACTATTTGGTTCATAAACGGAGTGGCTCTAAGTGCTACCTAGTTCCTTTTGTTCCCAGGGTCGTGAAATTGACAAGCGATGAACTCGTTTGGTCAAAACATTTAGTTGATTAATTTTGGAAAGTTGATTAATTTATGTTGGGTTAGTTTATAATTAAATTACAACAAACTTAACCAATATTCGTTTTCAGATATGAAATTTTCATAACTGAAATTAATTTTCAGTTATGAAATTTGTATATCTTAAAACGAATTTCAGTTAAACTTGTAGTAAATTGGACAATAATTTCCGGCTCATAAAATAGGCAAGAGTTTATGCAACTTTTGTTCTCAGTTCATGAAATGGTCAATAGAAGATGCTAGCTCACGAAAATTGACAGAAATTTGCCCTATTCGTGAGATTGGAAGTTTCACAAATGGTCTGTAGCATATATATATTATATCTAATCCTTAAATACAATCTTTTTTCAATTAATGATGTCCCCATATTCCTAGATAAAAAATATAGAATTGATAGAATGTACAGTACGTAAATGTTTATATTGAAAGATTATTAATTTTCTTATAGCATTACTGATTACGACCTATTAAGGTAGTTTTGGTCACAATAACATATTATTTTGAAGTATTTGATATATTTTGGTGTTTAGGAGACTCAAGATCAACTTTTAATGTTGGGATAGTTTTTCTACTTGATTGAATGAAAATTGCCGCTAAATTTACCGGTTGATAGTGATCGGGCTTTCTACTGACCACAGTTCTATATCTAATAACTCTGGTCAACTTTGATAAAGGGGCTTGGTTTCAAAATTGAGCTTAATGTAAGTTTGGCTATTTTTAACAAGTAGCTCTACGCTGGATATTAGCATCCTCTCTGCTCACAACTGTAGATGCATTTTCCTTAAAGTAGCCTCCTCATATCTACCAGTTAGATCAAGTCATCAATAACCCTCACCTTACAAAATAACAGCTTTTTTTAAGGTATTATTTTTACGTATTTAATAAGAGGTATTTAATCTACACATTATGAACCATCTTACCATATCAACATGGCTCTTGTCAGTGGCCATAAGGGCTAGGTGTCAGTCTCACCTAGTCTGGCTTGATATAATGGGTAGCTCAGGGTTTGCGTCCCAGTCGAGTCGTGTGTTTTCATTTCCTAAATGTCTTACAGCTTTCACCTCAAACAAATGCGGGTGTATTTCTCTTAAGTTCAACTTGTATCACTATCTCACTAGCGGGGTTAGCATGTGTATATGCTGGATGGGTATTAAGAAGTGCCAGAATATAATATGTATGTTATTGTAAAATTATTAATAACGATATCATCGCACATATATCATAGAAGAGGCCTAATTTAATCATTATAAGAATGTTCTATCATATTGAATATAATATGTAAAGGTCTATATATATATATATATATATATATATAGAGAGAGAGAGAGAGAGAGAGAGAGAGAGAGACTGTATACTATGTATATATTAACAGATTCCAATACTTATTAGCATGTATAGCTTTATAGTATATTTCAGAATACTTATTCTAGATTATACACAACCACCAGTCCCACGTCTATTAAAGCATCACTGTGATAAGGTAGATTCTAATTTAAATAATGATAATATTTTAGGTCATACCTGAATTTAATTCGGGTACATTGTACAAGTTAAACCTAAAACCCGCTGAGACAAAGTTTTGAACAGTTGTTAGAACTGCCAGTAGATTATAATGAAAATAAACCAAAACCAAAAAAGTTATATATATATATACATATATATATGTATATATATATATAACTTATTTTGGTTTTGGTTTATTATATATATATATGTGTTTATATATATATGTGTATATATATGTATATATATACATATATATATATATATATACATATATATGTATATATATGTATATATATATGTATATATATATATACATATATATATGTATATATATATGTATATATATATATATATATAACTTGTTTTGGTTTATTTACATTATAATCTACTGGCAGTTCTAACAACTGTTCAAAAATTTGTCTCAGCGGGTTTTAGGTTTAACTTGTACAATGTACCCGAATTAAATTCAGGTATGACCTAAAATATTATCATTATTTAAATTAGAATCTTCCTTATCACAGTGATGCTTTAATAGACGTGGGACTGGTGGTTGTGTATAATCTAGAATAAGTATGTATATATATAGCTTAGGATAGGCTACGTAAATCTAAACTTCTCTCTTTGTACAGTCTGTCACTAAATATTGGCTTGTTCATGCTACAAGAAGGCATATAATTGCTGACCACTTCTTATGTCCTGTACTGTAAAGCTTGGTGTAACTTGTTCCTTTTATCTGTTTGCCGCTACGACATTCATCGCGTGACGAAATGAAGCTTTAGGGAGCTATGTTAGTTCCCTTTACATCGTCTATCAACTTATCTGAACAGAGCCTCGTTGTCACTGGGACTGGGCCGTGCATTTCATTAACTACAATATATTGTTATTTCTGTATGTTAGTCCTCTCGCCATTCAATGACGGTCGGCTATAAACACACTCATGTGAGTAACATAATACAATGATGAGGAAAGGGATAAGTAATTATCTCGGAGCTCGGAAGAAACAAAGCCATTCTCGAATTGTTGATGTTATCCCTCAGCGTCAACATGATAGAAAAGCAAACAGACGTAAGCCTCACGTTGTTTGTTTTTACAGTTGTTTTTTTCCACCTGGTCTTAGTACCCGTTTAGCTGTTTGGCATACGTTAATCACGCTAATGGGATAGGCATGAGGAATGTATAGTTTTTTAGGAGATGTATTCGCATTTGCAGGGAAGGAGTATGGAAATTATTCAAGACCGGGCTTCAAACATCACCATCATCGTTAATCTCGTATTAGAGTGATACTTTAGAGAAAGCGACCACTATTACGGGTATATACTTGCTGTTTCTTTACATCTTTACATCTTATCTTATATTCTGGTCAAAATGTAAAGTAAATGTTACACTATAGAATGCCACTTATTTGTTATATCTTAACATAATTGAATGGATCAGGTGAAAAAGGAAAAGATTCCGCCCAACCTAGGTTTCGGAAAAACGACAAAAACAGATTAGTGCTGAAGGTAAGCATTCTACATAAAAACTTACAATTAACCAACTGTGGCACTAAATGAGATGAACACTTCCTTACATTGTTTTAAAATTTCAAAAATAAATTAGGAACGTTTTACTCAAATTAATTTGAAGGAATATTTTCCTTTTACTCCTAAACATATTTAAAGAGTGGTAATGATTTTAAAATTAATGTATTCCTTGTAACAATCTTTATTATTTCCTAACCAAATCATTATTAGAGTAATATTTATGACATATCTTTCATTAAAAAGGGAATATGAATAATAACGTTTTTTTAAAAACACGAAAAAAGCAAAACAAAAACATTGTCCTAACATAATCATACACATTTTTTTTAATGAGACAAATTCTTACACAAAACACATATAAATACTAGTTTTTACTGTCACTGTGTCCATTTTTTTTCTAGTCGCTATCCTCTTGAACTTCGTCAGGTTAGTTTAGACCCGCCTTGGTGGCGTAGTTGGCTAACGCGCTAGTCTTGTTGAGCTCGACTGCCGAGGACGGGGAGATCGAGGTTCGAATCTCGGTCGGATGAACTGGGGTGGTTTTTCCTAAAGGGTTTTCCACTCTCCCTCCCCGCAAATGCGGGTTCACTTCCTCTAAATTTAATTTTCCCAATTCCTAATCCATTAGAGTAATTAGTACTAAGCGTATAACCCGAACAGGTAGTAAGACGTGGTGCTAAAATGAAATGAAATTAAATTAATTTAAATTCGTCAGTTTAGGCAGGAGTTATTGGCCATAGCAAAATGTCGTCGTAGAACTCCTCGTGTTCATCAGGAAAATAGTGCACAACTTTTCTGAGATCATTAATTTTTTTGCAGTTAACAGAAACCTTTCCACTATGCACAGAAGTTGTGGGAAGTTCAACGTTACCACGACCTTTATACAGTTAGAACATATCACCTGAGAGTCCATCAATGAATGAATGTGCCTGTACATAAATTTTCTGATCTTGTCTGTACACTAGGTGTCTTTATTTGCTGATTAGAAATGTTTCATTATCCTTAACACTTTTTGAACTCGTCTTTAAAGTATCAGGCCACCAATCCTTTAAGTAAACGATATTTTTATTCTCAATAGACTTAACTTAAAAAGTTCTTGCGAGCAAGAAGGGGAAAATTCCTGTAATCTTTTCCTTTTACACTGTATCCAAATATTGAACGTTTGTTTACATGCATTAGAAACGAATAAATGTTTTCTTTCTTTAGGCCAATTGATGCAGCTTTGGGTTGGATACAAAATAGCTATCTCAGTTTGAAAGGGCAAAAATGTGGAATCTTTTCCTTTTTCATCTCATCCATAAAATTATAAACAAAATTCAATTTAAATTTGAAAATTCTGTTTTTTAAAAAAAGACTAAATATATTAAAGATTTTTTATCGCGTCTTTTTACACCTTTGTGTTATCGTACATACACCTATATACTAATTACGCTAATGGACTAATTACCACCAAAGCGGGTTATTAAAGATATTAAGCAATTAATAACTCAAAATAAATTTGTATTTCTACTGGTCTTAAGTAATTTTAATGTTTAGGTTTTATTAAATATGTAAGCCATCATTTAAAACTGACAGTAGGAATGGCTAAATTTATAGTGAGCTTGAGTAGCTATAACCCAATTTCTTAGGAATGGATATATTACACAGCTAGGAAAAAGATACTTGATCTACTTTCACGTATTCATACGTCAAACTATGTTATCTGCACCTGTGACATATGATCAATATAAACAATGTTTATAATTAACACTAGTAATGTAGTAAAAGGTACTAACGTTTACAGCACAAAATCTCGCATTTTCTAAATGGTTCCACAAATATCCACTAGTAAAATAAATCAAGGATAACATAATTGGTTTATCTAAGGCTAGTTTTTTTCATATATGAATTTTCCGGTCTTTCTCCAGGTACATACCGGAATAGTTCCCATAAGTTTAGATCTTTACTCATCATATTAGTGATTTATCTTATCTGTAGTTTTTAGTTTAAAACGTAGGTGCTCGACAAAAGTCAAGGCCCACACTGGTGATCACATGATATAATGCGTTGGACACACAATAGATTTGATTGACTATGAATCCTGAGTAAGAGTCCTAATACTGTGAATTAGGGATTATTCCTCCAATATAATTATTTATTTGGGTTGTCCCCTCCTCTTTTCACGCCAATGAAGATAATTTTCTCTCAGCTACCCTATTCATTAGCTACGTTGCGCTAGAGATCAGTGGGATTTGCTTCCACCACATTCCAATCCCTGCGGTGGTGTAAGCAAGTGGGCAGTTTGTAGGGTTTGCATGCTGTGGTCAGTGGGATGCGGGGCTTGAACTCAAACTGGCCTCAAATAAGGGCGAAGGAGTGCAAGTAGGTTTATATTTACAAACTGGATGGACTTGTCTCAGATCGAGCATTATTGTGAAGTTAGACTTGCAACACACCAGGTGCTATCGCTACGTTGGGTTGTGTGCCATGGAACTTCAATCAACATCGAGAAGGAAGTTGTGCCTTGTGATGGATTGATACCAACATCACGTACAATGAAAAACAGACGTTGGGACTACGTGAGTGTGTATAGATAATACATATATTTGACTGCATATGTAGGATAATATTGTGAGCGGACAGGCAGATTCTTCATAGGATGGAACACGCATGTGTGTTGGATGTAGTAGAAGACAAATCAAGGACAAATATGGAGGTAACCAAGAAACAAGTACATTTAAGAACTGTCAGTACTTTTTTTACCAGATCTTTAGAGATTGACTTCACCAATTAACAAGAGAGGGGTACCATTTTGATGCTAAGTTCTCTAAATATTTCAATGTGAAAATGGTATTTCGTGAAGCAATGAAAAATGTTCCAGGAACTCAGAAGAATTTGATAAAAATCAGTGAGTTGGTGCTATCGGGAGACCCTTAAGCTCTGACAGATGGAAGCATTTCCTCAATATTTATTACACAGCAGTTGCTGGGAAGAGGATAGTATTGTCTGGTGGTGAATATGCACAAAACTAGTTCAGTAAAGTGAGGAAATATTTTACACGTATGCAAAACAGTCCAAACAACTGTACACTGTTCATACTGACATTGGCATAAACTATGAAGAGACCAAAGCTCATCATGGGTGGTTTATTGTTATGACAAATGCTCCATCCTAAGAAAAACACGCCCAAATTTTCGACTACTTTGTGGAGCAGTGGTTGACCCCTTTGTATTTATTGGGTATCTGGAATATGTGAGGAGAGTAACACCAAACCAACAACGCTGTGGAAGGATGAAATAGGAATCTGAGGTCCATGGTAGGAATCAAGCAACCAAAAATATTGATTCTTATCCAACGCCTTAAGGAAGAAGTGTCAACAATTCATTCGCGGTCAGGCCCAATGAGATTGGAGAGCCAGTTAAGAGCGGAAAAAAGTATTCATTAAGTTGGATAAAAAAAATAAAAACCACTTTACGACATTTTGAAAGCAATGATGACCTGTATAAATACCTGAGAACTTTTACATATGTAGATAAATGTGAATGAGTGGTGAAAGAAAACATAGAGTGGGTTAACATAGACAAGAGTTGAATTTACTATAGAAAAGTAAAAAAAAATCAAATATTGAAGTTGGCCATGAGCTGACTTTAAAAGAGCAAAAAAATAAGAATCTGAAATTTAAAAATAAATAAAAAGGATCCGCTTAACACTCTAACGTGTTACTTCACAACATATTGCCAGTCCTAAGCCTGTTATAATTGTTAAGGAAAGCTGTTGGAGATAAATAATATTAGGGCTGAAGTCAGCGGAGTGCCACTCTTGTGTGAAAAAGAAGCCTTCTCCCTATAAATTATATGCTAGAATACGGCAGCAAATCCCACCATAATATTACGGTTAGAAGCAAATCCCATGGATAAATATCTGATCGCAAA
The DNA here is from genome assembly GCA_902155825.1 of Timema genevievae. Taxonomy (NCBI): domain Eukaryota; kingdom Metazoa; phylum Arthropoda; class Insecta; order Phasmatodea; family Timematidae; genus Timema; species Timema genevievae. The sequence continues at coordinate 99,962 of CABFWO010002459.1, forward strand.
ATCCCACGGACGTATGTCCCATGCTACCTCCTCATCCCCCAACTCTTATTAAGTAATAGCCTTGGTTTAAACGTGATGGATATTTATTTTAAACTTTAAAAACTAAATATTGATTCTATCAGAACTCAAGGCTAATTAAAAACCTTAGTAACAAGTCATGCAAAGTTGTAAAATAAAACTATTTATTGATCTTGTTCACAAGACAAGACCTGGTAATATTAATAACAAAAGATCATATCTGGTTTATAACTTTTGCACTTATTTAAATTCATTCGTGTATTATGTAAAGTCTGAGTTTAACAACAATAATAATAATAAACAAACAATCCTGGGTGCCACGCAGAATAATTTCGTCCCCATTTATTCTAGTTGGAATGTATGCGCCTCCCTGTACTGGTCATATAATTACTCCAGGTGAAGTATTTATCAAGGTGTGGTCAAGAAGGCGGTGCTAAACAATAACTAAAATAAGCTCAGTCACCACACAACCTGAGGTCTAACAAAAGGCGAGCCTTCCCCCTTCTCCGTCTTTTAAAAACGCTTTACGCACAAGAATGCTAACAAGGTTTTCTTTTAATACGAGCTTACATTAATTACTTTTCTGTGCTGCTCTTACAATGCAGTCTGTGCCGCGTATGGGGAAAAAATATTGTTACACACACCTAAATATGTTCCACCTTGGCTTGAACGATGAATTATTATCATCTTGAATTACCCTACGCCTGTTTTACTGACCGAGTGGTTACAAAGGATGATTACAAAGGAATACTAGTTCGATCCCAGATAGACTATAAACGAGTATTAATATATGAGCTTACCCCACTCAAATAATAATAATAAGCAACACAGTTTTTCATGTTTTTTCCTCGTCCTTTACCTTTCCTTCGCGTTCAGGCTTTAAGCAAATTTACACTAATGAGGAAAATTATAAGGAAGGGTTAATTTGAAAGGAAACGTAAACGTATTTACATTAGAAACATCATTTGAAAGAAAAAATGTCAGTATTCCAAGTTAGTATCGAATCCCCGTCCTCTCTATCACCAGGTAACCAGACTAAACGAGAGGAGACCCCCTTGCTTATCACTGAGAGTAGTTTGGTCGATTGTATAGATAGATCATTTATAGATTCTTGTCTGAAATTAATACGCCAAGACATGTGGTCTGCAGATGTTACCTTATTTCTAATGGGGTGAATCATAGCAGATATAAGATAAATATGGTGACATTTGGTCAGTAGGGATTATTTCATAAAAAGAGAAGGTAAAGTAAACGGGAAATATATGAACTCGAAATTAGGATGCATTTTTAAATTTTATGTGCCCCCGTGAAACAAAAGTAGTTCTTGCAATTCGGTTAGTCCCTAGGATTAGAGCCGAAACTGTTTGAAAACGTTTGTTCAAAGATGTTATAAGATCATGCCTAGGGATATGGTTTTTAATTTTGATTCTAACGCTCAAATTTAGGGTAGTTTAATAATAACTAAGTTTTGAGAAATCAAAATTATTTTAATGTTTTGTATAATTTTATTTAAAATGAATATATTGTGATTGATCTATATGATAGTAAACACATTACTTTTTTTTTTTTTGGGAGTAAATTCACTTAAGGATAGCTTAGAGATGGAGTATTTTAAAACTACATATGTGTCAAAAATGCATCAAAAGATTATGTTTTAAATTCTTATCAAGGGAGTGTTAGACATGACTAAAACAATGTTTACCTGTTTTTCGGAAATACATTTGTTTAAGGGTATTTTAAATGATTATTTATTTGAAAATTTGCAATATCTTAGAAATGGCTCTAACAATTGGTTCAAAATGGGTATCTAGAAAAGTATTTATATGATTTTGCAATGTTCTCTTTCTTTCCACCATGTGGGAAACTAATTTCTTAGTGCTTTATTTCTTCTCTCACCTAAATGTCTGAAATATAGATTGTTACATTACGTTTTATCTGGTTCTTTTTTCATGTCTTTAGTTGTTTGCCATGGGAATAATCGCGCGTCTATTTTATGATGTATACACATCTCTATTAATTAGTTTTAAGTTATTCAAATGGAATGACACTCGTTTATCCAGAAATTATCACATCCGGAAATAAAATGTTTTTTTATACGTGGCAACATTAAAGTTTGAAAATGTGGGTGCTAGCGCGTCACGCACCTTTGCTACAGCGGTGTTGCAGGCTAAGTGAAAAGTGACAAGTGACTCTAGAAGAGTGTTTTTCCTTGTATATAGTCAGAGAGGTATGCTTCCAGAACCTTCCAACTTCATGTGATTTCACCATGATTTCATAACCTTTTAGAAACCATAGAGACAAATATTTCTAGGAGTGATTTGTTTTGCACAAAGTATTCGTAAGAGGGGTTGGAGCCTGTTAACAAAGCTAGGATTTTAAGCCTGTGACACAGAGTCGTTGCCAACAACATAAAAAATTAAATAAAATGACCATCCAGGTTTGTTGAACCAGAATAGAAGATTTTATAACATATTTGGATTAATTGAGTTTAATATCATAAAATTGTTCAATAACATGAAATATATTAATCATGGGAACATTTGCTTTGGAATATTAAGAAGGGAATAATCTATATAATTACAATATATAATTATTTATCTTATTAAAATCATTTAGGAGTAGTTTACAAATGACTGATATTTTGAAACATTAGAGATTTAATTAAATACGTATCTCTAAAAAAATTGTTCAAATTTGGCGTCTGGAGATTTTATTACATCATAAATAATAGTTATTATTAAAACAAATAAATGTATGAGTAGACTACATATGTAAATCTTAAAATCATTAGAAAATATCATTTGTGATTCAATCCAATGTGGGTTTATAGTATTTATTTTACATAATGAATTGGAATATACTCTAAAAGATTAGTATTGTGATCGTCAAAAAAGTCTAGCTCAAGATTATAATAAACGTCGAGTTGACGTTTAATGAACCCATGAAACCGAAAAAGTAGTTTCCAAGATGCCACCTGTCTGTCTTTTTTTAATCTCCGACTAGAGCTGAAACCGTTTTACCGATCAGACTAAAACTTGTTGTCTATGGTTATCATTAGGTGCCCCCGAGGCGGGTTCGGATTTAAATATTCAACCTTTGATTCAAGGGTAGTTTACTGACGTGCAAAAAGATAGTAAATTGATTCTCCCAAAATTAGTTTGAACGATTTTGATTACGTTTTGTATCTAGGCATTGTTTAACATTGCAAACAAATGGCAATCCTCATTTTACCGTTAAAATAACTTTGACGGTAGTACTATAGCGGAGTAGAATATTCCAATTTAAACCAAATATCCACAACTGTTTCAGATATAAAATAATATATCGTTGTAAAGTTGTAATTCTATTGAAATAAAAATGTATAAAAATGTATCTTCATATACGTAATAGTTTCTGAGCTGTAAGCATATACGAGTATATTTAGATAGAGAAAGATCTTTTAAACTAAATTATTACTGTCATGCTCTTTTGTGGACAGGAATACTACTAGTTTCTTAATGTTACTGCAACAAAATGGTATATGATTTTGTTTCTTAAATCTTACGAATGTTTAGTAAATGACTCTATTTTAAGATAAAATAGAGAAAAAAATTGATCAGTGTACAATACCATTTATTTTAGTTTTCATCGGAAAATATTAAGATAGAATGATTTGTAAATTAATTTTGTCTAGCACAGTCCGGTATACATTAATATTCCCAAACTTTACAAATATAAATATTAGAAATCCAAACTCGCTCTGGACTTTGTGCTAAGCTTAGAAAACAATACAACCCAGTGATTCTAATCTGATTGAATTTAGGGAATTATACAAAGAACAGTTTCGCTACATGTTATTTGTCAAGGTTTTGGTGTAGATTCTTCTCCACATGTAGGCCTATGTTAGTGCAAACACTTTCTTCCATGGTTGTTATAAGCGAAACTCGTTCAACTATGACAGATGCACATCTTGATAATATGTATTGAAAATTAAAAATAATATTGAGAAATTGTTAAGTGAAAGGCAGGTTCTAAAATCACATGGTATTTAAGAAGAGCTAAATTAATATTATTTTAAGTTTTTGTAAAGAAATAGTCCTTGTTATAACAGTTAACTTCATTTTCAACCATTTTATTTTAAATTGATGTGAATGTTATATAAAACGACTGGTTTAATAGTGCATGCCTTCTATTATTTTAGAAAATCCAGTAGAAGAGCTATATATGTTAGATTATAGTAAATAGTTAAATATTTAGGATGTAGTGACAATGAATCGTCTTAAAAATGTATCCAAAACTAGGAGATAGTTTTTGATTAGGACGGATCAATACATGATTGTCAATTGAGTATAAACGGAAAACTATTAAAACAAGTGAAGGATATTTTTGTATCTGGGCAGAATGTTCTGTAAAAATGAAAGGATGGATGGTGAAATCGACAGACGGATGAATCCATCTCCTATATTAGTTGGATATAAGTGTGGACTATTGGAAAGAATGAAGTAATAGTATCGAAAGAGGCAAAGATAGCAATTTATAAAAGTGTGTTGACTCCAACATTAATTTTTGGATGTGGGTCTTAAGTTTGTCAGGAGAAACACAAGGGCAAGGTGAATGTGATTGGAATGAGATATCTAAGAAATTTATCTGAAAAACCCTTATAGATAGAGCCAGAAATGAGTGGGTTCTGATACAGTGCGGTTTGAACATTAATCCAATAGGGCAATGTTAAAGAAGCATCTTACGTTGGTTTGAGAATGTTGAGAGGATGCGTTGGATCGAGTGACGAAGAAAATATATGAAGGTAGAGTGCGTGGATCAATAGAGAATATAATTATAATAGCACTTAGCACCGCGTCTTACTACCCATTCGGTTTATATGTTTAAGTACTAATTATTTTAATGAGTTATGAATTGGGAAGGTTGAATATATAGGAAGTAAACCCGCATTTGCGTGGAGGGAGAGTGGAAAGCAATTTAGGAAAACCACCCCCTACTTCCTTCACAGGCCTTAACTTCCTCTAAATTCAACCTTCCTAATTCCTAGCCCATTAGTGTAATTAGTACTTAGGCGTATAAACCCAACGACTAATAAGATGAGGTGCAAAAAAAAATCTATAGAGTGGATTTCAAGAAAAACTGTTGAATATTTAATTTTAAAATTCCTCGGGGGAAACTTTAGAAAACACTAGAAACAAAGTTTTAGTCCAATCGGTAAAATAATTTCAATTCTAGGCCGAGATACAAACACTCAGACAGACGACTTCGCGAAAACCACTTTTGGGGTTTTAGTTGATTATGAACCTTCGACATTTATCAAAATCCCTAATTCAAATGTTTTGACGACAGTCTCAATAATTATTTCTCCAAGTGGTTGATAGAAAGTAAAAAAAAAAAATTGTTGAGACACAAAACAATAAACTATAAATTACCCTTTTCATTGCTAATGTAAAGTAAGTCTAAACACTGAGAAAAATCAATTCAAAGAGTAGCTAAAAGTACTTTAGTTCCACCATCAATTTAAAAGAACAAAATTAATATTATTGTCAAGAATGTTCAGTTCAAACAGAAGTATATAAATATTTTTTTTCGTTTACCTTCATTATTGATTAAAAATAAATTTAGGATGTTGGTTGATAATCATTTCAAATTAACTTAATACTTAATTACAAATGCTATAGGGTGACCTGGTGGTCTAGGGGTAAGGTGTCAGACTTCTTTGCTGGGGGTCCGGGGTTCAGTCCCAGTTTGATTGCCAAACCCTTCCTTCACCTCTGACAAGACGTGTATTAATCACAACTTGTGAATGTGAGGAATGCCAGGCCTCTACCGTGGTTCGGATTCCACGTTAAACTGTAGGTCCTCCATTTCACCTCACAATCACTCTACCATTGCACATTAGTGTAAGTGCGTATAACCCGAACAGGTAGTAAGACGCGGTGCTAATAATAATAATAATAATAATAATACAAATGCTATAATAATAGGTAGGGCTATTATTAAAATCAAAACAACTCTAAAATAAGATATTATTATTTAAAATCAAGAAACATCTTAGATAAACGTATCTAGAAAAAAAAAAATTGAAACTTTGGTCTACAGTGATCGGAAAAGTCTTTATTCCTTCTAAAATCCTGTTATTTAGTAGGATTAGTTATGGGTAAAGACCTTTCAGAATTGATTTCCTACAACAATCAGTTTATACCTAGGCTACTTCCCTCTTTGTGAGAATTTATATACGTTACATATTAGATAGGAACTTAAATAAAATTGTCATCTCAAGCAAAAAATATAGAACCCAGGCGTTGTATTTCTCGTGCTGTTAAATTTAAAATATTTTTATATATTTCAAATAAATACTTTAATAAATACTTAGTTAAATACCAGTAGGGTACTACAGCCTGTTCTGTGGGAAAACAGAGCATCACCCCAATAAACAGTACTGTCCTGCAAAACACAGTACCTATTCACAGTGCAGCTTATAATATTGAGCCAATATATTATAATGAAGTATAAGGAGTCCCATATCCTCGCAAGTAGCAAGTCTGCTAGCAACGGGAGGTAGATTGTATAGGCAAAGATAAATTGTAAAATCGCATTAATACGAGTATTACTTCAAGAAATTGGAGATATTTAATGTGAACTTAATGAACTGGCGTGTACAAAGCATTACAAAGCATATACACAAAGATATGAGGGAGAGAGATAGTAAAATTTTCATTTTTATATTTAAATTAAAATAATTAAATAAATACAAAAGTACTTAGTTTTAATTTTATACTTAATTTTTACAACGTACGTTAGCAACAAAAACACCAAAAGAGTATTTACAACAGTTACATATCTCTCTTAACACTGATTTATCAACTACAACGTTTGGTGGCTGATATTCATTGAAATATCGCTTTAAAAATTTCAATCTTGTATACTTGGCGGCATAACAGCACTCCCGAGTCGTTGATGGCTGTGGTATCTGATAGCTCACGATACTATGATCTCTCATTTAGGATAGCTGCCGATTTCCACACGTCTATCACAGAAGAACTCTGGTTAGCTCAGTGGTAGAGAATTGGCGTGCTATCGCAAAGGTCCTGGGCTCGACTACCGTGTCTAGTTTTCATTTTTAAACCAATTTAGATTATTTGAAATGTCATCTCATTCATTCATGTTCGTGAAAACAATGATTTGAAATCTGTTTGTTGATATTCATTGATTTTTGTAGGATCAACAACGATAACATTATACATTATTCTCAGTGTTGATATATTTGTATGGATAATAAATCAATGGACACGTGAAAGTATATTTATTAATTTTTATAGCTGTCAGCTGTCACTTCGTAGTGAAATGTGGTTTCATATAATAGTCTTTAGCGGCCACATCCCCCAATAAGGAACCTTCTCCTATTTGGTAGGCCAACACAGAGGAACATTAACATCTCTAGCGTGATAATTGATAAACTAGTTTTATTCTAGAACAGACACACTATCAGAATCGCGGTCATCGATTTATAAATTTGAAAGGCGAGGCTATAATATCTCCAGCTGTAGATTTTGACCATATTTGGACTAAGCCCAGAAATATTTAATCTCAATAAAAGGGTGTGCTCCAACTGAGCTAAGGTGTTGGACCATTTAGTATCAAACTTTCCCGTTATTCTTCAAACCCCTTTTCACACCACCCCAAAAAAAGGTATTTTGTGTTTTGTTTCTTTACATAACCGCGTCATAATACTTGTTCAGGTTATAAGCATAATATGAGTATGTACTAATTAGCTAGTGAGTTAAGGAAAAGGGAAGTTGAATTTAGATGAATATTACACACATTTTCGTGGAGGGAGAGTGGAAAACAATTTAATAATAACCACCAGTACACCCGTCTTGGATTCAAGCTCTGATCCCCCTTGTAACGTTTAAAAGAGCTAGCCTAATATATTAATGTTTGTTCACCACCATTAGGGTGACATTTGATATAATTATTGAATTGGGTCCAAGTTTGCTAGTCTGTATTATAATAATTAAAAGGAATTATGTCTTATTTTATAAATTAAAAGTTATGGTGTTTTATAGTTTTTTATTTTAAGTAGATAAACAGTTTTTTGCTAGATATTTCACACGTTGTGGATTTTAATTTAAAAGCCCGACTAGCACGTCATATACACGATAATTGCCCACACGTGAGATTTAGAACACGGATTAAGATTTCATTGACTCCATCTACACGGGTGCTCGTCAGGAAGGAAAGTGAAATAGATGCGTACCCTGAAGAGGTATATCTAGCGACACTTCCTTCTCGAAGCTTCTTAAAAAAAAAGGTGTGGTCATTCAGGTGCGTTTATGTTTACAAAACTGCTTTGGCTTTTCAAACAGAGACGTATAAAGATGACGCCATACCTTGCAACTTAACAACTTAACACAAATAAATCTTACTACTGGCTCTCATTTATAATATCGTAATTTTTAATACAAAAATGAATACTAAATTACTGGGATGTATGATTCCATATAATTATATCCTGTCAACAGAAGTCTAGTCTATTGCGTAAGTTATGCCTTAGATCATGTGGCCACCAAAGCAGGTCATTTTTAGCTACATTATTTTGTGTGTGGTTGGTAAAATAGATAGTGATGATGAATGAACAGTTTACCAGATCAATCCCGTCAAATTGAGCAAGTCATGTCGATTACCCATGATCCATCTCTGCCTGGTAGCATGTAATAGCGTAATAGGCTAATTGGCCTTTCTTATCTCCATATTTCTTGTAAATGATTAGGCGATTTTATAGACACCTTTATAGTAATGTCCAAAAATACTGTACAAAATATTTATTGATTTATTTTGGGCTTTCTTGAGTTAAATTTATTTATAAAAGAGCATATTAATTTTAGATACATCCACTACTAAGAACTTACTTATTTAATAATGCTCCAGACCAATGTTACTGAAAAATATTAGAGTTATTTAAAATGGTGCCACACAGGTATACATATTGATAGACGCTTCCCTAGAGCCTACAGATAAACTCTCAAATTACCACTTATTATCGAAGGAGCTATATATTCAATAAATGTATTTGCCATTTATGAACATTGAAGTTATTCAAAGTTGGTTAATCACAAGGTTAGTTTAATATATCAGCTATGTATGAGCTATTAAATGGCAAGGAAGACTGCTTACGCGCTCACATAATGCAGTTGGTCTTGATCGAACATTTACTTCATGAGCCAATCCCGGGAATATTTATCACTCATCTAACACTTCCATTAAAAATCTACCTTCAGTTGACTTATCTAACTATATAAAACATAATCTCTATTTTCTGTGCCAAAATATTTTCTATGAAGATATGTGACGGGTTAAAAGTCTTTAGCCCTTCACAATAATGGATTCTACATTCATTCATTGTTCCTAAATATCTTCTCTATAAACCAACACTAATAATATGTTTCTATTTACCATGACCTCAGTTTATGTGAACTACATTTTGGTTACTTAAACAAACATATTACAACTCAGGAGCCTATGGCCTGTTCAAATGGCCTATTTGATTCTACCTACTTCTTCTAGTTTAGTGAGAACTTCGAGGAGAAGAAGGAACGTCGCGCGCAAGCGCATGAAGCTCCCCACCACAGTTAATTCTTCTACCCGAAAGAAGTAGGCGTCATAATCTCAACTCCCACCTCCCTACTAAACTGGAACAACGCCTGGGAAAATAAGACTTCTTCTTCCCCAATAATTTTTTCATATAAATGTGAGTTCTCAGCCCACTAAATGAAACTTATTATTCAATCAACGGCTGAGGATGAAACGCTGCTACATTTGATTGTAGTCGCTGGCTGCTCAACGCTTAACTGATGTTGGAGGAAGGTATCAAGAAGATCTTCTTCACCTTTAAAGTGCATTGATGGTACAAAATATAAATTTCTACTGTAGTCCCTATTATGTATTAATATACAATTTTGATACTGTTTGTTTGGACTTTGTTGGAGAATTATTATTATTACTAAATATTAATTTGCGTGATCAACATAATGTATTTTTTTCCATGTTTCCTTGCCTCATATAAAGTGTTCTTTCACTACGTTATGCTCATGTTGAACAGTGTAACATCTGGGAATGTTGTGGAAAAGTGAGGTTGTGTTTTTAAGGATAACTAGGGTACACATGCCATGGAAATTCTTTATCAATTTTTGAACTGAGGGTGATCGTGTGTCACTACACCTCTCGAGGCATGTGTCATTGGCACCGCTAGTGAGTGTCGATGTAGCAGACAAAATTTACTCTATATATACAATTTCCATATGGTAAATATCGAGAAGTATAAATGATAAAAATAATATCATGGCATTGCTAGCATCAAATTTATAGTTCAAGTATTTCCACTCTGGAAATAAATTAAAATGTTGTGCCATTTACTTTTGGACATTATAAAAGTTTTAGAAAATATTAAAGTGTTAATTTAATTTCATTGTTGGGTGTGACAAATGTGTTAAGCCACCAAATCTCATAAAATGAGTTTTCACATAAACCGGAACCAGAAAAAATCAGGGAACGTGTGCGTGTTTAGTGCATTAAGTCGATAGTCCATAGTGTTAGAGTTTATGCATCTGTGAATAATGTGTTAGTTTATCAAAAAAAGTTTTGCCTGGTCGCATAGAAATTTGGTTAATATATTAGGGACCAGTAGTGCACCCAGAAATGTTATTTGGGAGGTACATACAATGTATTGAAGCTACTTTGTCTATAGGGTGACCTGGTGGTCTAGGGGTAAGGTGTCAGACTTCTGTGCTGAGGGTCCGGGGTTCAATCCTCGGTCCCGGCACAGATTTATCTGATTGCCAAACCCTTCCTTCACCTCTGACAAGACGTGTATTAATCACAACTTGTGAATGTGAGAAATGCCAGGCCTCCACCGTGGTTCGGATTCCACGTTAAACTGTAGGTCCTCCATTTCATCCCATAATTACCCTACCATTACTCATTAGCGTAAGTGCGTATAACCCGAACGGATAGTAAGACGCAGTAATAATAATAATAATAATAATACTTTGTCTATACCTTTTTTAGATTGGGATTCTTAGAAACACTTTTGATATGCCTAATGGAATAACCTTTTAAGGTAAACCTGGTCTTAAAATGTAGTCTATGCATTCAGCACATTTACGTGAATCTATATTATTATTTTACTGATTATGTTTTAGTATTTTACCAACATTATTTTCGAATTTGGGGTATAGGAAGAATAACTTCACTAACGCTACTGTAAAGTAATGTATAAATCCAATAAAATAGTTAAATAAAATATTGGTTTCATAATAACATGTTTTTGTATTGTTTGATTTCAATTTTTAAACACAAATAATTTTTAATCAAATTAAATATCAAAATGAGCTCAGCTGTCAAACCTCGACTTTTAATAAATGTAGATAAAAAAGTTCAAATTAAATTTCAAGTTTAGGCCAATGTCAAGTGTGCTGCGCTAGAACTTCACATTTTATCTATTACACATTTCAGAGCAAGACCCTCATCAAATCAGGTGTCTCTAAAACACTTTTATAATGTTTGGTGTCGAAAACATCTAAATACTTGGTCATCGTGTGTAAATATTTTTTTCAGTAAGCTTAGTTACTCAATGACTTGACTAATCAAGCCAATAGCAATATTATTAGTCTAAGATTCAAATAGCCTAAGCTATTATTTAAGCTTTTAGTGAGGATTACTCCATCTAGATATCATATTCTGAAAATTGAAAAATGACACCTGGACATGGGAATCGAACCCAGGACCTTTGGCTTGGTACACAAAGTATCAAACCACTGACCTATCTAGGAATCGTCCCGTGCCCAGGGTCATTCTTCACTCATATTTTAAGGCAGATTTTATGAAGGACGTGCGGAGATCGTAGAATCTGCCTTAAAATATGAGTGAAGAATGACCCTGAGCACGGGACGATTCCTAGATAGGTCAGTGGTTTGATCCTTTGTGTACCAAGCCAAAGGTCGCGGGTTCGATTCCCGTATCCAGGTGTCATTTTTCAATTTTAAGATTATATTTATTAGTCTAGCTTAATTTAGAAAAATGTTTAAAGGTTATTCTAAAAGTATTTCATTATCTTAAGGTGCCTGCCTGGTTAAGCAAGAAATTGCCATAAAAAGGAATAGCTTTAACGCAATATTTAATTCTTAAATAAATTATTTCATAATATGGTTCAAACCAAAATAAAGTCGAAAGATTCAAACATGATTTCTCCTTTATAGCTCCATTGTTTGAGAATATAAAATAAATGGTATGGAATACCATACATACTATTTCTTTTATCTTAAAATTTATACTTCTCTTGAAACTGGAAAGATGTGTAAAACAAAATAATATGCATTATTGTAGAAACACTATACCAACAAGAATAAATGAAATAATATGCAACGTTACAGAAATATTGAAAAAAGAGTAAATTATTTGTCTAGCAAAGAACATAACAATCAATTTCATTTCAAAAGACTTAAATAATACATATTTATGTGTATAGCTTAGATATTTTTGGTTTAAAAAAATTATATGTGGTAATAAAGATTTTTACATTTAATACTACTTCATTTTTACAAAGATAAATTATTTCGAATCTCAAATAGTTGAAGTGAGATTATCAAAATTGAGAATTTCTGCCTATGTAAAGTACCCTTAAACTCATTTTCATAGTAAAATTAAAATTTTAATTTTGCTTGTAATATTAAACAGTACCCAGTTACAGAATTTACTCAAAATTGTTAGAGTGGATTAGGAGAAAATGTATAATCTTTCTTTTTTTTTTCAGTAAATTACCCTTAATTTTAGAGTTAGATATCTAAATCCAAAAAAATCCTGGGGGAAACCCTATTTAAACCTATATACCAAGTCTTAGCCCCGTAGGTAAAATGGTTTCTTCTCTATTTGTAGATACAAACAGATGTTATTGCAAAAACTAATTTTTAGGTTTCAGGGATCATCAAAATCTTGAACTATATTTTGTTGATGATTTCAATATTTCTATCTCCAAGGGTATGAGATAAAGTGAAAGTGTTAAAACAATTATCTCCTAAAAAAATTGATGTGTATAGCGTAAACAGGGCTCATAGGTCTATGTGCCGTTTTTACACAAAATTACTAATTTAATTCGCAATGTTTTTAGCTCACTTATCATCAAATTGAACTCAGATATCTTAAAAACTGAGGTTGGTATGCCTTTTTTTTTAGCCAGCTGTTTCTCTCATATATTGTTAATTATTCTCGCCTTTTCACAGCTTGTGTTTGATGTTTTGTTTGTGTGAATAATGTAGGTCTATATTGGAGTGTTAAAATTGTTAAAAAATAAACGAAACAAGTGAAGAAAATAGTTTAAAGGGCGATTTTCACCATGAAAATGAAAAATTTTCAAGAATCAAAAAAATAAACATCATGAATAAATAAAATCTAAGAGAATGCACTGAGAAGTCTATATGCATTACAAGGGGGAAAATGTACTGCACAAGCTAATAACTTTACAATATTTTATAAATGTTGTCATAAGAAGTGTTTTAATGATGTGTCATTTGAAGAACAACTAGATATTTGTTTCACATTCTACAGTGGTCTGGAAAAATGCCTCTAAAATTATGTCTTTGTAAAAGCTACGGAAATATCTACTCCAAAAAAGAAGACAATGGATCCTTCAAAGATTAGGGATCACTTTTTTACTTATAGTATTGGAATGAATGGTTCAAAGAAACAGGTATGTCAAAAGTTTATTATTGATATATTGGAAGTCTCTTGGAACCAACTGAGAATCATCCAAAATAAGTTGCTTGAGAACCAAACATATGATGAAAATCGTGGAACACATGACAACAGTCCAAGAAACCTAACACCCGAAGTCAGCGAGATAATGGGCGCTCATCTCGACTCAAAACCTCGTGACAGTCACAATGCAAGCCACAAAACTACCTTGAAGTATTACAATATGCAACTTACAAAGAAAGATATATTTGATAGGTTTAGAGATTATTATAAACGGAAAAGAGGGCTTCCCATAAAAATGAAATAGAAAACATATTATGAAAACCAGTTTTCCTGTATTTACCGCTGACCTAAAACGAACGTTTGCGAATATTGCACCGAATGCTAAAGTAAGAGTCTGAAAAATTAAAGAGATCAATGCCAGGGGCCAAGATCTATGATTTATACATATATAATGTAATCCAATCTATTTGGTTATTGAATATGATTACGTTCAGTAAGTTTCAAAATCAAAACTGACTGTGAATACCCAACAAGCGCATGTTTTGCTTTAATGTTCATGATTTTAACAATGAAACATCATATTGCTATAGCCTTATAGAAATCCAAGGTAAAATGAACACGCGAAATCGATTGTTTGATAAATTTATGATTGTCTCATGAAAAAACTCCAAACATTACAAAATGTATCTATTATTGTGTTTATATTTGATGCTACGGAGGGTCAGGGTCAAAATCGTAAATAATATAATCCAACTGAGGACTTCTCAAAAAATAGGCCCAGTCGTTATCGCAATTGTTTTTACCAATACCAGTATTAAAATATCTCAAAAGTTCAACATAATGAAGTATTTTATTGAAAAGTGTCTAAAAGATGTCAAAGTTTTGGACTCTCGCTCTTATTCCCAAATATATTTTTAGAAAACTCAACTCTTTGTATTCTTTATTGGGTTAGTTTGTTCAAATTTCAAACCATTTACTCCTTGGTGGTACAATTCCAAACAATTGGGTTGTTCGTATTTTCTTACTATTGGTTACATAATCTATTATTACAATAATTACTATTGATGACAATCTTGCGATAAAATGACTACTTAACCGTTTAATTTAACCACTAATTACTAACGAATGTAACTTTGTCGACATGCACTACAATAATTAGATATCATCTTTATGAAAAACAATGGTTTTATAAAGGAAGAGTACATAAATCCTCCATGACTACAAGGGAACTATGAATGGCAATAACCTTACATATTAAAGGGAAATAACTTGCAAGCAAGCAAACTATCTGTTTAAATCGATACGCGTGGACACAAACGTGACTTGAAAAATCTAGGGGGACGGAGAGAGGTTTGGAGGAGAGTAACTAAGTCTCACGCTCAAACCAAGTTCAAAAGTTTACTCTATTGAGCGTGAACCAAGAGGTTTGATCCGATTCTCGATACGATGCCACAGACAAACTTCTAAATAAATAAAAACACACACAATTTTACATGGGATCAGATATGATCATAAGGTTGTTTATTTTTAGTTTAAATAAAAATATGTGGTATTTTTATCCTTTGGTAACATAATGACTGTTTTGGAATGCATGAATATAAGGTTGATACCATCTCAGTTACCACTTTTTAACTAAGGAAATTTTAACAAGTACTAGAATGTTTAGCAAATTGCGAATAGGAATATGGATTTTTTCATGCAGATTATCCATGGAATATCCAACCAATTAACTAGCTTTTACTAAAGTCTTACTAACATCAAAATTATCTAAGATAGCTCTACCATACAGATATCACGGATTTTACTGTACTATAAAATTATCTGAACCTCAAATGTTAGTTTATTTTAGAAATCCAAGTTTGGTAATTCCTTATAAATTACTGTAAATATTTTTGTTTAAACATTGACTTAATACCCGATCGAGACATATGCATGTGTACTAACCATTCAAGTGTACTAGGTATAATTAAGGTTGAATTTAAGGAAAGTGTGCCCACATTAGGGTTGAGAAAGAGTGGAAAACTATTTAAGAAAAATCACCCTTAGTAGTCCTAAATAGGATTCAAACCCCAATCTCTCCATCAAAGATACCCTAGTATATTACGAGATTTCTGCTTTAGAGAATTCAAACATCGAAGAGGTTGTTACTGGGTTTATTCTATAAATGGTTTATAGCCCTCTCGTGATGATTTAGAACTTTTTTGAAAACAGAAAATCTAATATGTGAGCTTCTCCTTCATGTGCACCACAAATAAATGTTGTTACTTAAACAATTGATGAATGAGTAAATCATGAGTTTTTCTCAAAATGACCAAACATACTTTTGGGATGAATGAATACAAAGCTATTTTTAGTATCTGATTTCTGAACTGTCGCCAAAGAACCGAAACCAAGCTTACCGTCTTTCCTCTGTTCCTTTTAAATTCATCAAATTACGTCTGTTATCTTAGATTAGATAGTCTTAGTCCCTAATAGGCTACCCATCAGCACTAAAGTGTTAATTTAATTTAATTTAATTTAATTTAGCACCGCGTCTTACTACCCGTTCGGGTTATACGCTTAAGTACTAATTACGCTAATGGATTAGGAATTAGAGATTCGAACCTCGATCTCCCCGTCCTCGGCGGTCGGGCTCAACACGACAAGCGCGTTAGCCAACTACGCCACCGAGGCGGGTCACTAAAGTGTTGTTTCAAAAACAAGCGTCACCGTGATTTATATATAAGGGCTTGAAACCCTATAACGAGATATCATAAACTGAGCTCCAAAAAAAAAAACTCGTTTCCCCCGTAAGCCCAGTGTCTGAAGAAAGCCGTTAAAGTCTGCACACACGAGCGTCAGCTATATTACGGTCTTATGTTCAGAGATTTAAAACAGTGTGATAAATAATATAATCTTCATAAATATCCCTTGATACGCCGTGAAGCGACCAACGTCCAGCAGCCACGGCTTTTTGTGTATTATATCGTGGGGGAAGTCACAGGTGACATAAAAGTCACTGACCACCATATCATTTGAATAAATCAGTTCTCTTTTTTTTGATAGTCTAATAAACTGTTTGATGATCTGATTTATAAATATGCAAGATATATTTAGGTAATAAAAGTGTAACAAATTATTTTGTTCCCTCATTTTTAGTAACACAACAATGAAATGTAAATAAATAATACCATGGGAGATAAAATAAACTTAACGATTTAGTTTAAAATGGATATCTATAAAATGTTTGAGCTCCTAAATAACACTGTATACATTGTATTTGGATAAAAATTCGTTAAAGGGTAATTTACTGAACAAGTGTTTTGAAAATAATTTTAACATTTTCGTTTATATTGACATTACAAATAAAACAGTATACTTGCTTTTTGGAGAAAATTTAGTTTGAGGGTAGTTTACCGAGGAGTATTCTTATAAAAATTTGAATATTTTAAAAAATTTATCTGGTGAATATGTTCAAAAAATTTACTGCTAAGTTTTTACCACTATAAATAGTTACATGATATTTGGTTTTCTAAAAGAAATAATTTTATGGTAGTTTAATGATGATTGATCTTTGTGAAATTTGAATTTTATTGTAAGCAGATGTAATAATTTTGTTCAAAATAGATAAAAGGAGACAATTTAATATGATAAATAATAATCTTTTCTTATTTTTCTATAACTAATTCAAAGATAATTTGCTTAAAACAAATAATAGATATTAAGTGTAAATAGCCGAAGCTATATTAATGGTAGTTGTTTCAGTTAGATATCATTCTGAAAATTGAAAAATGACACCTGGACACGGGAATCGAACCCGGGACCTTTGGCTTAGTACGCCAATGCTCTAACCACTGAGCTATCCAGGATTCGTCCCGTGCCCATGGTCATTCTTCACTCATATTTTAAGGCAGAGTCTATGATGGACAAAGCAGAAATCGTCAGCTACAATTATGTGATTTTTAATATCACAAGCCATCGGATAACGCAGCCATCGGCGACTCGGTAGTGGCTATTGCCAAGTTGTACAATTATTATTATAATTGTCAGGGAATGCGTATATTTATTAAGTGTAAATAGCCGAAGCTATATTAATGGTAGTTGGTTCAGTTAGATATCATTCTGAAAATTGAAAAATGACACCTGGACACGGGAATCGAACCCGGGACCTTTGGCTTAGTACGCCAATGCTCTTACCACTGAGCTATCCAGGATTCGTCCCGTGCCCATGGTCATTCTTCACTCATAATTTAAGGCCTTAAATTATGAGTGAAGAATGACCATGGGCACGGGACGAATCCTGGATAGCTCAGTGGTAAGAGCATTAGCGTACTAAGCCAAAGGTCCCGGGTTCGATTCCCGTGTCCAGGTGTCATTTTTCAATTTTCAGAAAAATAATAGATAGTTGAATTTTTTAAATTCAGCCTTGAGGATTGAGTTCAAAATGAAGAGAAGTTAGAAGTTAGGAGAAGTTTTTCATGTTAAATAAGTAAATTAAAAATAATTTTAATGTAGTTTACAATTGCCCTTTAAAAAAATTCTAAATATTTGAACAATTTGGTTTGAAATTGATATGCAAAGATATTTATTGCGATTAACATTATTATTTATTTGTTTTATGAGGAAAACTTACTTCTCGATGGAGTGTAAGGAACACGTGATGAGGACACTGTTTTTACTACTTTTATAGCAAAACATGAATTTGGCCAAAATAAGTTAAATATTTCTCTAGGATAAACACAGAATTATATTCTCTCCATATTATGATATCAACATTTCCTTGATATCTGTCAAGGGTGTACCTGAATTTACTGACACATATTTATCTTCCTTTAAGAAGTTTATCTTCAAATGCTAATATGTTTATGACAGATATTCAAGAACGTTTGGTATCAGCATTTGGAGAAAAGTAAATTATATATTGCTATTGGAGTAATGTTTGACCTAATTTGGCCAACAAATGTTTTGTTATAAAAATTACAAAAACACTGACCTTTTCTCAAGTTTCCACATCCCCACCTTAACAATAGTTTACTATATTTGCGATTGTTTCGTACCATTTATTTATCTATTGAATATGTACTTTTAGTGAATGTTGACTGAAAACCTAAACAGGGATAACATTATACTGTCGTTTTGTCTTCTAAATGTATCAAAGTACACACAATTGTTTGGTATGATATAATGCGCAATGAGAGCTGTCGACAAGGATGATAGATTATAGTTATGTAAATTGATAACTCATTTAACTAAGGTAGAGTATTTATTTATATTTTAGTTTTAGTCCCAAAAGACAATCTCAAAGTAATTGTTTGGGAAATTAAGTTATTTATGAATTATTTTAAAGGTTTAGCAGATATTTAACTCACATATTTGAACTAAGCTATATACGGTAAATGATGATTCTCCTGACTACTATTCTACCTTGACACCATGGGCAATACATAGTCTGAATGGATCCAAAATGGTGAGGGGTTGGAATCCCGGAGGATTGGTTGGGTGTGTCGTGGAATTGAAGTATAGATATATGTTCAAAGATAACTTATATTAATTAATGACACTAAACATACTAATATAACGCTATATCCTGTGATGTGGGAATGTTAGCGATATCGAGAGACCTCGAGAAATCCCCGGAAGGTTGAGTTTGTCCCCGTGTGATGGATACGATACTGCGATTTCTCTACCAATTATCCTCTTATATATTTTTAGTGGATTATCTTGTTTTCTCTATTGTATACCACGGCTTATCTTTAGATGTTAATAAGCTTTAAATCTGCTTCAGGGATCGCATGAACTAGGGCATCACTCTTGTGCTAAACTGGACTACCAATGACAGGAAGATCGGGGTTTGAATCCCATTTGGGTGTACAAGGGTAGATTTACAAAATGGTTTTCACTATCCCTCCATGAAAATGTGGATACACTTCAAATAAATTCATCCTCGTTCATCCCTAAATCATCAGCGTAATAAATACATATGCGTACAGCCAGAAAATTTAGTAGGAGGTGATGCTAAAACATATATATAGTCTACATATGTACAAGAACTTATATATATATATATACATATACATGCAGGTGAACCGCAATGGTATTAGGACGCTGCGATTTATTTTCAAATGCTCCACGTCTTATTGACCGTATAATTTACCTTATAAAATACATAGCTTATATTTACATTATATTATAGGTTGTAAGAAAATGTTCAAAAAACGGTTTTCCGTAAAATATCTGAAGTGAGCTTACTCATAGAACAAACACATTATCTTGTTAATTAAAATCAATAGATCATATATTTACATTTTAAATCAAATTGCTTTGATAATTTTTAAATTTTGATTTTTTTTATAATTTATTTGTTAAGTAGCTTACAATTATTTTTAATTTGCAAAAGTAAAAATGTATTCTTATTTATCTTGAAAAACTTTCCCGCACTACACATTTTCACTCTATTTTCAAAGCCAATTTTGAAATATTTTAATTTTTCCTTCTTTTGTCATAGATAAACTACCCTTAATTTAATTTAATTTAACTTAAAAAATAAAGTTACAATATAATTGCTCATGTAGAATAGTTTCTCCAATATCAATTTTGAACAAACTTGGATAGTGCTATCTATAAAAAATCAAATTATATAAAAATTGATTATCAGTAAACTACTATAAATTGATATTTTTTTATAAAAACAAATATATATATATATATACATATATTGTAAGAAATATATATACATATATATTGTAAGAAATATAAATATATATATATCATTAAAAAAATTAACATTACCCGTTTAGAACTAAATCTCTAGAGACACTTTTTTTAAATATTCAAATTTAAAAAACAGTTATTAGTAAGATAACCCTAACGGAATTAATCCTTAATATCGCAAGTATGTAGTTTATTTGTTATTTCAATCAATCCTAAAATATATTTTAAACAAAATCGTTCTAGCCGATTTCAAAATATTCCAAATTTTCAAAAATCACTCAACACTTAACTTACCCACAACTAATTTTTATCCAATTACCCACTACTATTTGGGATCAAATAAATGGTACGGCGCACCGCACAGACTTTCTCTCTCTTTCTATAAACTCATATGATTTCTGGACGGAATAATGTACACTCCGTCGAGATTGAAAGGTAGCAACTTGCTTGGCTAAACGCCCGCGCGGTATGCTACACCACCACACATGACTGCAGAATAGTTTGCCTAGCTGCACCCGAGGCTTGATTTAAAGAAGGCCTTAAGTCCTTAAACTATTTCTTGACTGTTTGAAAGGATTGATGGGGGAGCAGAAATTTCTTTTTGAAATGTTCAAATGGTTTG